>CM074104.1:13090000-13197500 GCA_037178635.1 Bombus dahlbomii
CTGAAGGATGCTGGTCGACGTGTGGTCCAATACCATTGGTTGACATATCGAAACAGAAAATGGACATTTGTCTGGCAACAACTCCCGTCGATCACAGTCTATTAGAGAGATACTCTTCCTGGGCCAAATTGATAAGAATCACCGCTTACTGCCTTCAGTTGAAACAAAAAAGAACCAAGCGGCGCCCTTAACAACAGGCGAACAAACCACGGCACACAACAAACTCATAAAATTACTACAAATCAGTCATTTTTCCGAAGAACTCAACACGCTCCGAAGAGCTCGAGACCTGGCAGTGAAGGGAAAGCTTCAGCGATTCAAGCCATTTCTTGACTAGGAAGGGATATTGCAAGTCGGGGGTAGACTCAACCATTAACCGATTTCCTTCCATTAAAAACACTCGATCGTCTTGCCTAAATCTCCTGTTACTACTCTCGTCATTGAAAATGAATATCGAATCCATTTCCGTTCCGAGACTCAACCCACCTTATATGCAGTTAGAAGACGATACTGACCAATCGATGGTGGGAGCCAAGTTTGGCGCACGGTGAAGAGGCGCGTCCGTTGGTGTCGAATGAACCCAACTCCAGTAGATTATGTGATGGGCGATCTACTAGTGGCGCGGGTAACCGAACCTCGCCCCTTATCATTGAAACCGAAGAAATTCTCAATTCTCGACCACTGACGCCAATTTCCACGAATCCGAATGACCTCCTTCTCCTCACTCTCTTTCACTTTATCATTGGCGATTCATTAACGAGCCCTCAGGAGCGAGATTTCAAGGTCGCTCCATCGAACCGTGTATCCAGCTGGAAACGCATACAACTCAAGCAACACTTCTGCAGCCGCTGGCATTGAGAATATCTGAACTAGCTAACCAGTCACAACAAATAGAGCAAGGGCGATCACGCCATTCAAGAAGGCACGATCGTCATCCTCAGAGAAGATAAGGTGCCCTCAATGCAGCGGCTCATGGGCCGAGTTATCAAGGTTCATCTCGGGGCTGACGGCATCATCCGGACTGCCACTCTTCAGACTGCAACGAACATCTTGAATCGATCCATCAAACAGCTAGTACCACTATTTAGCCAAACTGATCCCGATGAATCTAGAGTGCAATCGCTCGAGAAGGAGATGGATCGGAGACACCTAACTGAAAGCACAGAGAACTTTTGTTCCCCCCAACGGGGGGGGGGGTTATGTCCCGTGGTCCTACCACAAATTATAATCCATCCCTGATCAAGATGGCCACAATTTGTAGTAACATACTTATTCAGACTCGCAATAATCCCAAGGAACTGTCATAAAATTTCGCATCATTTACGATCAAACACGTCAACTACTACAAACATATTTCAAGTCAAGACGTTCCTTAAGATTATTGTTCATTCCAGTAAAACACTGGAACAGCGAGTTTTACCCATCTACAATGTACGACGACCACTTCCACCCGCGAGCGACTCTTGATGGAAGGCGGCCAGCACCCATTACTAGTTTCTTATAAATCGCCACAGAGAATATCGTAACTTGCTATTAACTCTTCGATCAGAAGACACCTAGATTTGTTAATAAATCTTCGCTGAAAACAGAACACTACACGCACCACTCGCATTCTTAGAAGTTGTTGGAAATAAACTGTACAGTTTATACATATATTCACATATACATTTAAACTCTTAACTCAGTGTTAGAATCAATCAACTACCCCTATTATCTGAACCGAAATAAGGGATCGGCTGATTTGTGACGTCGATTATCGTATGGAGACGAGAACTTACGCCTCTCGTTGACACGTTCTACTGTTAACGCGCCTCCCCGCGAAACGGTCGAATAAATACATTTATATAAATATCTCCAAATAAGTGGCATGGATCCATTTTAAAAACTTTTAATATAGTAAAGGAAACATATGAAAATTTAAAATCATATAGCAATTATGAAAATATGATAGAAGCTGCTGATAACTTTGTAACGTAGTCTAAAAGTAAATTTACATATTGTGAAGAATATAAATTACAAATTCACGAATCGCTGCCTGTTACCAGAATAAAACGGAAAAACAGTACAATAGGTGAAGGATCTCTAGATAATTATATCTTTAATGTAAAATTCAAAATTATTAAATTGGTGTGCGTAATACAATATTTAATTTTGTGTATGAAAGAATTTATCGTCATTTTCTAATCAGTAAAACATTACATGCTGACGTTGCCTATCTTGATCCCAAAACTTTTTCCTGTAATAAAAATAAATGGAACACATATAGATGCAGTCATGTAAGTACTGAAAATGTTTATGATGAACACGATAATTTCATTATTCATTATCAGTGGAATAATTTGAGAAGAATACCAAAACCAGCATTTGCTACAAACATCACGGAAAAAAGTGATGCATATGAATATGAAAATGAAGAAATTAATAAAATACTTCAACAATGTCAGTCCTGCAACGATTGTGCCTGTTGTTCTTACGAAATATTTAATCAATATAATTTACCAACAAATGTTTGCTCCTTATAGGGATTAACATACAAATATTTGCTCGCATTGTCAGTGATTCGAACACCCTGTGAACGAAACTTTAGGAATTAGGAAAATTTTAGGTTGGTATGATCACTAGGTCCTACATGCAGAGTTGGTACGACTGCTAACGACGCTCCTTTGCTTTCCCGTCCACCGCGACATAGTCAAAGTTACGTTCTACAAATATCCGAAGAGAAAAATTATCTGTAAGAAATTGTATGCTATATATTTATACATTTTTTGCACTAAACACTTAACCAGTGTTATCTTTTTCCTTTTTTTTTTTTTTTTCTCGTGGAGGAAATCCGCACGGACACCCGCCGCTTCTAGGGGGTAGAGCGGCGTGGTAGTGTCGGACTCTAATCGACTAAAACCTCCACGATGACCATTCCTCTTGCGATCGAGGAGCGCCCGGGAACCGCTGTGGCGACACACCGGACCCTTCCCGCGCACAACATTCTGTCCGAAAATGACGCGGCGTCCTGCCGTGTCGCGCCGCGTCCTCTCCCAGGAACCGTCCGGATTGTTTGGTGGCTCCCGAGTGCTGGAGGTCCAGCACCTAATTTCTATCCCCTTCGGAAGCCGCGGCAATCTTCTCGAGATGGGAAACCCGCTCCCTCACCCGCTCCGCCGCCTCCTTCCGCAGCATAACTAGTTCGTAAAAGGAGGCTACGGCCTTCCTGCACCTCTAGCTCGTTAGCATCGCTTCAAAAATCGCCGGCGGCGGGAGGTCGCATCCCGGTGTGGGAATGTTGCGGCGCTCTCCACGCCGAGCAGTGTTCCGTGTGCTGCGCCGAGTCCACACTTGCGTCGCAGTGGTTGCAACGCGAGGTCGCCTCCTTCCCAATTCGGCGCAGATATTCCCCGAAGTACCCGTGTCCATGAGCATCTGCGTCACGCTGTATGTCAGGGAAAGTGCGCCTCCGACCAACCAAACGTCCCACTTTGGGAGAACGGCCCCGAGGACCCTTAGCCCCGGCGCGCTCGTTCTTGTGTCGAGGCCGGCGCGCCATCTGTCGAGCAGCTCTCGCCGAGCCCGCGCCTCCGCATCCGCGTCCACCGCGCCGACTCCGCCCAGCTGACCCGGAGTGCGGAGATAAATCTCGCGACACCTCAGGGCCTGCAGCTCGAACGGGGGAAGCCCGGCGAGCACCGCCGTTGCTGCCGCCGAAATGGTGCGAAAACCCCTCGCTATTCTGACGGCCACCGCCCTGTGTAGCCTCCTGATCGCTGGGAGATTGCGACTGTTGGTCACCAGGTTCTCTGCCCAGACGGAGCTCCGTAGAGGAGCTCTGTTCGCACCACGCCGGCGTACAGCCTACGCACTCTGACACCGGGCCCGCCTAGCCGAGGCAGCGAACGTCCTAAGGCAGCTAACGTCGTTAGCGCGCTTCCTCGCGATCGCGTCTCTCCACGAACGGTCGAACAGATGCTCTTGTCCTGGATGCGTTGACCGTCCTTTACCTTTTCTCATTCTGTGCAGAAACAAGGTCGAGAGCAGTGTAGGATTTTTTTACTTATTTAAAATAGATTAAAGAGGAAAGGACGGTTATTTAACGGGAACTAAATACAATAATGTGCTATAACCAGACGACTAAATAGGTAATTTGTAACTCTCGTCACCACAGTTCCAACGGTCTCTTTCACGCGGTTCCTTGGATTTATTGTGAGTCAGTGTAACGAGAGGTAGGCCTTGGCGGCCAGACTGTAAGGGACGTAGCACGGACCATCTCGCGCGACGTAACACATACCATTCTTTCCTGTTGAGAAAGTTCGCAGAATGATTTCTCACTGTGATGTCAACAACGTTGCAGCGATCTGGTCGGGTAAACTATACCGTTTATAGTCTTATCTATAAAAACATTCAATTTCGCAAGTCTATTGTTACGATCGTTCGCGGAGAGACGTGATCGCAAGGAAAACATATCAGTGAGAGCCATAAATTCTCGCTATGATTCTGACAATCGACGCCGCAAATCAGTCGTTCCCCTGTTTCGATTAGGATAATAGAGGTAGTTCAAATGATCGTAAAACTGAATTAACAGGATTAATACAAACTTGTATATTTAACAATATTTAAAATTATAATGAACACGTCACAAATGATTTAACGACGATAGAATTAAGTTGTTACTGTAATTCGACCCGACTTTATGGTATTTCTCGATGTATTCGATTGACTAACCGACCTCGGTTTTATTCCTCCGAATCTTTCCATGCATTTGGTTTGAACCCTCATTTGCCACTGACTTCCCTTCGAGTTTGTCCTTTGTCTTCTCTGCGAGATGATCCCCATTACGCTCGGGTCTCGCGTCTTTGATCACGTATACCACGTCCTTTGTGTAGGTAAAATAAGGGACCGAATACGAATCAATGTTTCTTGAACTCGCTGCTTGACGATAACTATGCGTTTATCGCTACTTTGTATATATCTCGACGGTCATATAACACGATCTGTTTGCAACACTGTAATACCAAGAGAGACGGTTAGGAACACGGCCTATAGTGAGCCTCAGGGCGTAACACCTATGACAAGCTGTTCATCGTTTATGGCAACATCTTTAGCACGCCTACTTTTCTTTAAACCGTCACACGTTTCGAAAGTGGCTGGTGATCTTTTTTCCAAAAAACAAGGTATTAAGATGAAACTAGTCCTAAAACGCGAGATAAAAGAAACTGAAGCGGTTGATATGCTAAAAGAAGCACATGAAAAAGATACTATGAAACCACCAGTCATTTACAATAGGCTGAAAAGGTTACAAAAGGGGACTGTAAACGAATGGAAGATGAAGCTCATGAGGATTGATCTTTTATCTTGCAGACCGACAATTCAATGGGTTCAAAAACTTGTGTTATCCAATTTGTCTGGATGATCGCCGAGGAGCTAGATTCTAGAATTGCTGATCCCACAGTTTGCTGATGTAATTCTACGAAGATTTTGAACAGAATGTGAGTACTCCTAAACTAGCAACGATGTTAATAATTTACAATAACATGAGATGCAAATATTTTCAGTTCATCTTTTTGTAAACATTCGTTGAGACGGGTTGAAAATAACTACAGTGAAAGTTTACTTAGTGCTTAGTCGTTTTACGCAGGGTGCTCATACCGTTGCAGCTCAATACTTTTACCGTGAATACTAAGTATACGAAAAAAAAAAAAAAAAAAAAAATTGACGTGGGAACATTTTTACCATATTTTGCAACTAGCATGATGGCATATATTTTAATTCTTCATGCATAAAGTATTTTACGGAAAATGATGAATTCAAATTTTTTAAACATAATGTGACATATTCTTTTGTATTATACATTATTGTTTTATACATTAGTATAATTTTAATCATGGAGGATATACATCATTTCTTTCAACATCTCAAGGTTATACAAGACTGGAAACAAAAGAAATGTTTAACTGTTACGTACAATTTTACATTTGTCAGTATTTCTTATTCATGATGTTTAAGGAGCATGTTCAATACAACAGTTACTGTCTACTGTTCACGATATGGAATAATATGTATATTTGCAAGTTAATAAGTTCCATTCTTATAATTACAAAGCAGTGAACAATTTCCTACACAACGTGTTTAAGTTTCAAATAAACGGATTTAAACTTAGGAAGTGGGGAAGTGATTTTCAAGACTGCTAGTTAAAAAACTGACATACACCACAGATTATTATTGTACTACGTCGCTAATACCTAATATTTATTAAAAACATTTTAGGAACGAGAAACTTACGTTCTAGTACTAGTGCTCCTGGTCGGTGATGTACGTTATTGCGTTGATTATAAAAAATGGTAAAATACTGTATCCTTTCATTTTCCCCAAATATTTACCATTTGTGAGAAAAAGAGCTGGCTTGTACCTATATGTAGACCCTCTATATTTAACTTACGCACGTTTAAATTACACGGAAGGAATTAATCACTACAAGAAGAAGATGGACCAAAGCGTCTAAAATGAGTCGAACTAACTCTAGTGGTAATCATTTTATGTGGAAAGTATGTAAGGAACCCTTTGTTCGATGAATTCATATTTCATAGATACATTCTATGTTGATTTTTCTACAGAAAAAGACTGTTTTCAAATTACTCGATATTAACAATAAAGCACGATGACAAAATTACAATTCGTCTTTATGTCGTTTATCTTCGTAGTTAAAATTATTATTTCTTCCGTTTCAAAATTACATAAAAATATTCAACCAATAAATCCATGAAAAGAACGTTTGAAATATTCGTAGAATCCATCAATTTTTAGTCTTCTTAAAAAGTTTACCGTTTATAGGATGGACAGAAGTATAAATTCAGTTAGAGAAAACCACTGATTTATAAACTATTTGCATTAAAATTGTTCTTATTCTCGTAATAATCTCATACTAAATTTTTATTTTCGTGCTGCCTGCTTAATGTCAACTCTCGGTCGAATATTATTTGTTATTTTGATATACAGCATAACCTCGATTATATGTTGCGTACATACATCATCCGAACGTTCTATTGTCAGAATATTGTGTAGTTCTCTATAGTGTATCTCATATACGTATATACGTATTTACTTATATATGTGTTTATTATACATAGTATTTATTTCCCCCCATCGAAATGATCGACAACAATAACTGTCGAAAGATAGTCTCGTCACATTTCAGTACGGTATTTACATTCGAAACGTTTCAAACAATAATGTCGCTAAAACGAAAACCGGTACATTTGACAATTGCCGAGAAATACGACATCCTTCGGATGATTGAAACTGGCGAATCTGGACAAACCATAATAGAAATGTACGGTATTTCACGATCCGCCTTCCAGAAAATATTGGAATGTAGAGAAGATATTAAAAAAAATAGCACAGTTGGTTTTAGCTGTTCCACAGAACGTATAATAACGCCACGTACAACGAATATAGATGAAGTTGTTCTCCACTGGTACTTACGATGTAAGGAAAGAAACGTACAAATGGCAAGAGCAGACATACAGAATAAAGCTAAAGAAATTAATGAAAAATTAAACGGAGATCATGATTTTAGAGCGAATGCCAATTGGTTGCAAAGCTTTCAAGAACGTTACCGTATTTCCACTACGGATATCACGGAAGATGTGTCAACCGTAACATTCTCTGCACTAGAAGCCTTTGCAAAAGATTTTAAAAGAACACTGCAAGTATCCGGGTTAGCATTGAAGAACGTTTACAATGCCGTTTGCACAGCACTAGTGTGGAAAGGAGTACCAGAAAGAACTTCGATTTTGAGCTGTGCGAAATTGACAGGAAGCCTAAAAATGTGCGAAGATTACGTTACTGTACTTTTTTGTGCAAATGCTACCGGATGTCACAAGTTGCCGGTACTGATAATCGGCAACATTCCGGAATCTGAAAGTTTATACAATTTCAATACAGAAACCTTCTCAACTATCTACAGATCAAAGACCGATGTTGGTATGGACAGTACCATTTTCACACAATGGTACAAAGAACATTTCTTAGAATCAGTTAAAGAAAGACAAAAATGGGAGAACGGACGCAGGGAGAAAACTTTGCTGTTACTTGATAATACTACGTCGCTTTACGATCTCGATGATCTTAATCAAATAGATCCAATCGTTAAAGTTATAAGTCCTCCACTTGACGTATCACTATCCATACAACCAATGAATTGTGGAATAATCATGTGTTTCAAGCGACAGTACCGAAAAAGATTTTTGGAAACAATAACGCCATTACTTACCTACAATACGGGCGAAGAACTGATCGAAATCCATAAGAAATTAAGTATGTGGGATTGCTGCCGTATTGTACATGATGCTTGGTCATATGTCGACGATGAAATACTGATTCACTCGTGGGACGACATTTTGCAACATGAAATCATGCGGCGTAAGGAAAACATAGAAGAATGGAAAGCAGATGTATCTATAACCCTTAAATTGCTGTATGGCTTACCTGGGTGCGAACTGTGCGATGAAACCGATGTGTTAAGCTGGTATAATATTGATAGCGGATATAATATAATCAAGAAGATATGTACCGACGATGTTCTTGAAGAATTTAAAGACTATAATCTGGATGAACATCAGAACATAGATATTTTCGACGATTTAACTGGACTTCATCATTTGCAACTCTCAAAAAAGAGCTAATATGGTTTGAAACCCAAAATGAAAGAAACTCTGTGGAATTGCGTACGACTTTATGTAGCTTGTATCATTTGGTTTGAAGTACAGAAAAAGCTATTCTATAATTCAAACACATTTATCATTATTAGTTCCGATAATCAAGATTCAACTATATATGGAAGACAAGGAAAGCGCGCAATGTTATTCTTGTATTTACGTTCTCTTTGAACTTTATACTTTCAATTTGGCAAATTAGAGTTAAAGTAATTGTTAAATTTAATATTTATTGGGAATATAGAAGTGGATCGATGAATGTATTAAAGAAATATTAATTATTAAATTATGAAAATTATTATAATTATTATAATTATTAAATTATAATGTATTAAAATCATATTTCAAAAATGTTTTCCAGAAAAAACATTATCTACCAAATAGCATAAACTTGCCCTGCGTAGTTCTTTTCGTAATATTAATAACGAAGTTATTTAGGTGTAAAGTTATTTAGATATTATTTATGTATTCCATTCTGTATATCAGCGGATATTTATCAGTGTGAGTACCTACCGAGGCCGGTAAATACACGATTAATCAGTGCAAAACTTGAATTGAAACTAAATTTATATTTCTAAAATTATATGATATACAAACAAATACATATATACAAAGAGACTTCTTAACTGTAAGTTAACTGTAATTGCAATTAATTAACTAAATATAATTCTTGAGAATGGTGACCACGCCGATATAAATGACTTTAATATATGTCAAAGAAAGTAAATATCGATACTAGCTAATTATTATTATTACCAATATCTATACGAATTGCTGAATGTCACTTCTCGCTCTCTACATGAGCCATATCGTGTTTTTCTTTATTTATTTAATTTGTACTTTACAATATGTCCAGATGGACATCCGGAAAATTTTTCTATCTTTACTGCTAACTAACATACGAAAGGCTGCCTTCAGTGGCATACCATCTCCGAATTTGATTATTTCATTTCTTTAGCGAGGTCAGTATTTTCTGTTTAGTCTTCCTTCTATGAGAGCTTTGCTCGCTTCAGCAACCAGCTGGTTTGGGTACGTTGCTGCTCTTTCCTTGTATTTTTCTGCGTACCTGCCGATTTCTTCTTTGACCGTTGGTATTTTTAAGTCTTTGCGTATGTCCTCGTTTCTGACATACCATGTGTTAATCATTAAATTTTTAGAGTTTGATATTTATTGATTCACTCAGATTAGATTTGTACATTCTGTATTTCTCCACCAAGTACAAACATGTAAACACACCGGATACAGTGAGATAATTAACACGTCGCGACGCGTAAGACAAAAGAACGTCGTTAGAAGTCGTACCAACTTAGCATGTAGAAATTAGTGATCATACCAACCCACTATTTCCTCAACACCATGGAGCGTTGACTGTTGTTCTGAGAATCTTTAATTGTCCCCCATAGCGGTATTCCCTACGTCCAAATTGGTTTTATTATCGTTTTGTAGATTTTTAGTATATTTTCTATTCTGAGTTTAGAGTTTTGACTAGTTAGCCAGTACATCTGTCTTCTTTTTATTCGTATTTTGTTTATAATTGATTTAGTATTGTTGAAGTGGTCGCCACTTCTAAGAAAACTCTACATCTGGTCTTCAGCTTTCTCAAACACTGAAGCCATCGACAGCGCATAGACAAAAAAATGAGTCGATGTCAGACAATAAGCGGTACATGTGCAACTTTGGCTTCAGGGTTTTTTAGTCTCAGGGTAACATTGCTAGTGTCACGTCGGAGACACAAGAAATCGCAAAATTAACGGATCGCCTCTCCTCGCGTCGCAGTTCGAACGAAATGATTCTTTCACGAATAGGGTGAAGAAAATTGAACTTCGTATGCGACAATGAAATTTATTGTAGAAATCCAACAGAGTGACGGTTTAAGCGTTGCAACAGCGTGGTTCGGAATGTTAGAACAGACAGCTTTGAAATATTATAACGGACTGTTCGAGCGCTAGTTTAGGAAGATTCTTCCACCGAGGTTCTCGTCCCTTTGGAGGGTCCTTTTTAGTTATTGTTTCAATAGCTGTGGCGTGCAGAGTGTTCGGTCTATCCAGTTACTGAGCGGGTGGTCTTCTTGAGTATGTGACATTCTCCCCTTCTTAGATTCGTTTTGCTTCGTCGAAGTTTATGTCTCTGGTGGGTCGCCCGATTTGGATGATCCTGCTATCTTCATCGTCTGCAATGTTCTGGTATGTAACCGTCCTTGGTGCTGTTGATGTTTGATCCATCCTGTTTACGCGAGCGGTAGGGTAGAATATTTTGGATACATTCATTTTTGGGAAGTGATCGTCGTAGACATTCGAAAAGTTTACATTTGTACACTTTTCGTAGGAATGATAATATAATAGTTTTCTGTCCGCAAAGGTACGAACGTCAATTCTTCCAATTTGAAGACAACAGTCGGGCAAGTTTTGACTGTCTGTTGATTATTAATTAATTCTGACCCGCATTCAGATGAATTCGTTCTATTGCGATTCGGTTGAGTTCTTTTACAAATGTGGATGATTGCTTTTCGTTTACAATATTTGTCTAAGTAGTGACTATCGGCAAAGGTGTATTGTTCTGGGTTGGTTACTATCAAGTCAGTTTCTATTACAGGCGCAATGAATACAGAGTTTTGTTTGGAAGGTACCGGATAAATTTTAGTGATTTTTCATTCATGGTTTTCCTAACGTGACAGTGTTAAAAATTTCGTCGATGTGTTCCAAGAAAATGTTGGCGTAATTTAGTGGTTTTACTACTAGATCGCTTTTAATGTATTCGAGTGTTATAATGATCCATGTTATGGTCTTCTTCTTGAGAAGTAGGGTTTTAGCCTGTTACCGTGGATTCTTTGCGTATGACCGTTGGAATATTCGACAAGATAAGTGATTGGATGGGAGGAGAGGATTTCTGCAGGTCCTAGCAATTCGTGATCCAGTTTGTTGGTTTTGTGATCGTTATGTACCTATACTTTGTCTTTTACTTGGAATATAGTTTGTGTTTTAATAATTTTTCGAATCTAATCTCTTTGATACCGCCTTTTGTTTAATTCAGTGATTTCTCTTGCTTTCGCTATATAGGCATTATGTCGGTTCCTCCAGAGTTTAAATAATTGATCTTTAGTTAGGGTGGGGATGTTTGACATTGAGGACGGCATGTTAGCATGTAGTCCAAATGTTAGTTCGAATGGGGTATGTCCGGTTTTTTCGTGTACTGAAGTATTGTATCTCATGCATATTAGTTTTAAATTTTCGTCCCAGTCGTTTTGTCGGTCGGTCGTACAAGTTCGAATGAGATCTTTTACTACAGCATGTGTTCGTTCAAGAGATCCGTTAGACTGCGGGTGGAAAGAAATGGTTTTCACGTGTCGAATCCTGAAAATCTCTTTAAATGTATCCATCAGTTTACATGCGAAATTTCGTCCCATGTCCGTAAGGATACTTTCCGGTGCAGAAAATATACATACATAGTGATCCAGGAGTTCGTTAATGATCAAGTTGGCTGTTTGGTCTTTCAAGAGTATGAGGATGAGATATTTGGTTAATTGATCTTGGATAGACAGGATAAATTGATTGCCTCGTTTGATTTTGGTGAGAGGTCCGAATATGTCCATTGCGATTTTGTCGTTAGGATTAAGAGATGTGTCAGTTATTACAGGTTATTCTTTGGCCCTGATACGGTTTAATTTTTCTCGTTGGCAGGTTTTGCAGTTTTGTATAAATTCTGTCTTGCTCTAAGTTTGTCCAGTGATGGTGTTCTTGTATTCGTTTCATGTTGCGGTGTATACCTAGGTGTCCTACTATTTCGTTATGATTTTCGCGTAGTATAGTCTGTTTTTGTTCGTTATCGTAATCTACTGGCGGATCTTGTCCAAATACCAGTTTAGTTTGAAGGAATTTGGTTGTTAGAAACCTTAACATTAGTTGAATGTTTACTTTTTCTAATGTGCTGAAGCTATTGTCAATTATTCCTATATGCAAGTGTCCGAGACTGGTTAACAGTTAAAGTGTTTAGTTAATTTATGCAACCAGTGCTGTTCGTTAAAGTCTCCTAATTCGGTCTTTGTAATTTGTTTAAAGTGTGGTCTGTTAGGTTTTTGAATTATTGGAGCTGGGGTGATATTTGTTTTCCAGTCGCTATATTCGTCATAATAGTTCGGGTTTTCTAGATTGGATTGGATTTCTTCATTGGTGATAGGATACAATCGGGACAGAGCGTCTGCAGCTGTATTTTCTTTTCCCTCTTTGTATTTTATTTCATAATCATACTCCTGGAGTCTCAGGCGCCATCGCATGATTCTCGATGAGGGATCCTTAACATTTTTTAGCCATTTCAAAGCTTGATGATCGCTTTGAATCTTACATTTTCTATCACGTAAATATTGCCTTAGTCTTTTAATTGACCATACTATTACTAGTAACTCCTTTACGGTTGTGGAATAGTTTTTCTCAGGAGAGTTCAAGGTTCGGGATATGTAACCGCATGGATGTTCGTTTTGGGAGAGTATTGCTCCTAATCATTCGTTACTTGCGTTTGTCATTAATGTGAATGTTTTTTCAAAGTCCGGATATTGCAGTATAGGTGCTTCATAGAGTTTTCGTTTCAGTGTGTCAAATGCAAGCTGTTGTTTATCAGTCCAGTGGAATGGAGTGTCTTTCTTTGTGAGGTCTGTCAGTGGTTTCGCGATTTTGGAAAAATTGCGTATAAATTTTCTATAGTAACCAACCATTCCTAAGAATCATTTTATGTGAGTCGTGGTTTTTGGTATTTTAAGATCCTTCACGGCCTGGATCTTTTTGGGGTTAGGATTTACTCCTTCTTTTGTTACTACGTGTCCTAAATATTCTAATTCTGGTTTTAGAAATTCGCGTTTATCCGGATGTATATTTAACCCTAAATTTTGTAATCTGTCTAATACAATAGCTAAGTTTCGGTTGTGTTCTTGGATGGTGCTTCTGAATATTATGATATCGTCTAAGTATACGAAACAGTTATTTTCTACTAATTCCCGTAACGCGGTATCCATCATACGTTGGAACGTTGCCGATGCGTTTTTGAGTCCGAAGGGCATGCGATTATAGTGGAAGTGACCTTGTGGAGTTGAAAATGCAGTATATTTTTTAGATTTTTGTTCCATGGATATCTGGTGATATCCCGACGAGAGGTCCAGGGCTGAGATAATTTTAGCTTGATCTGCTTGCTCGTTTAATTTTCTAAAGTCTATAACAATCCTCCATTTTTGTTTACCTGGTGCATCTAATTTCTTTGTAACTACCCAAATTGGTGCATTATATGGACTGTCTGATGGTTCTATGATACATTTGTCTAGCATGTCGTTGATTCGAGTCTCGATTTCTTTTTTATGACATTCGGGCGGTCTATAAGATTTGATGTTTATAGGTTTGTCTGTTTCAAATGCGATTGTATGTTGGGTTAAGTTAGTGCATGGTAGTGAGTCTGTGTCCATGTTAAAAACGTCTAGGTAGTTGATAAGGATTTTCTCAAGAGGTTCTTGAAGTTCTGGATCAATATGTTTGATACGTATTACTCGTGCAAATTTATTAATTTGTCTTAGTCTACCGGGTTTTTCTATTTCGTTTGTAATATGACAGATTTACTTACCAGTGTTGATAAAGCATACTGTGGCGGACTTTCCTTCGATGTATTGGGTTGAAGTTAAAGTTTCGCCCGGTCCTATCTTGCTATCGGTTTTCTGGAATGGTAATATAATTTCGTCTGAAGTTAGTTTATTGTTAGTGACGTTATATTGGTACTTTGTAAGAAATGGGAGGCCGATTATTCCATCTTCGATTAGGGGAAAGTTGTTAGGGACTACGTACAATTGATGATTTTTCTTGAACATGGTTAAATTGCAAATTTTATTAGTGGTATGTTTGCCATTTCCCATTAGGAAGGTCTTTGGGTTAGAGGTTGGGGCGTTTAATGGGGCCTTTTCTTTTATAAGGTTGATTCCTGCTCCGGTATCGATGAGGAATTTGGCTCTTCCTCCGTCTCTTCGTTGCAGTACGATTGATACTAATCTTCCGGTGGTGGTACAGTTGACTCTAGGTAACCTTCCTCTGGATTCTCCGTTGTTTGGTTTACTCGAGATGGAATCTTTCCTTGGTTGGCGAATGGAAAATTTCGAGAGTAGCAGTTTTCGGCTGTATGTCCGATTCGTAAACACTTGGGACACTTCGGTTTCATGCGGTCGTCTAATGGTCGACTAAGCAAAAGTTTGTGGTCGTGGGTCGGTAATATTTCACTTGGATACTAATATAGTGTTGTGAGATTGGTTTTTTGGGCGGTTGGCGACACGATTTGCTTCTCGTAACCATTGTTCTCTATCAGCTGCTAGTTGTTGGGCAAGGTTCAGGTTCTTCGGATCGCTAGCTACTACCATCTGTCCTATTTCGTATCGTAAGTTGAGCAAATATGTTTTAAGTGCTTCGTGTTCTCCAATATCTATAGCTACGTTTCGTTCAGTTGGTGTGCGGTTTTCGTTTTGAACTGCGTAATTGAATTCGTTGAGCTGTTGTCGGAATCTGGAGTTGATAGATTGTGTACACTATCTGTTGCCCCTTATTTTAAATTCTTTAATTTGTCCCTACAATTGCTAATAGTTGTTGATGTTAACACGTGTTGTCTTAAGCATGAATATAAATCTTCGAACGAGTTAATTTTTAGATGCCATATGTTTTGTTTCGCGTTGTCGGTAATCCTTTCGATCAGTATGAGATCTAATAATAGCTCTCTGTCACTTGCCTTGCACCCAGCTCTCGCTTTGCGGACCGATAAGATGAAATCTTCAACGCCTACGCCATCTAGACCCCGTTGTTACGTCGCGCAGTATGGACCGTGCAACGTCCATCTTCTTAGTTCACAAAGAGCACACCCACACCGAGCTTTCCTTCTTAATAGTACGAGACGTATTTGTTACTGTTCTCTTAATCCTCGGGCAGTCAAGTCTACTGTTTTTAACATATCAAACCTATCAACCTTCGGGTCAATCAATTACTCTACTTTTCGACACGACGAAGTCAAACGATACGACGAAGTCAAATAACTCCTGTCTACGCTATAAGTATTGTAAATCGGTGTAAATATATACATATTATATAACTGTAGACTACAGTTGTATTCAAAAACAAACTCCCCAATTATCCCACAAGAAATAAGGGGATCGACCTGCTCATGGTGTCGATTCTTATAATCGTAACGGGAATTAACGACTTCCATCGACGCGCTCCCATGCGATTGCGTCTCCCCGCGACTGGACGAAAATACACGACAGTTCGTATGGCCTTATCTGCTTCGAAGCCTTGATCTTTGTTGCAGTTGTTTCCTTGTCTAGTCGCAACGTGATTAATTCGTTGTCTTTGTGAAGTGTTTGGTCTGTCGGTTTCGTCGTCTGTCGCGTTACCGGCACCGGTATCTAAATGGGTGTTCGTGTGTGGCTGGTCAGTTTCAGTGTGGTATTTCACTTCTATAGCTTTTGCAAGATCGCGTATTTCTTTAGAGCGGTTTCTATCGCTAATTTCCGTAAATTCCTTTATATTTCTAATGTTTTGATTGATGCTATTTCTAAAGCTTTTAAACGCGTGAGTTAGGCTTTGAAATTGTTCAATCAGGATAGCGATTAGCTCGTTTTGTTTCGCGATACTCTTATCAGTTGGGTTCATGCTGAGAGATATGACACTTTCAGCGAAAGAATAGTCACTATCTTCAGGTCGTATTTCGGTTTTACTGTTTCGATAATGTAAGAAAGCTAGCTTACCGAAGTTCTTTGTGGATCCTTCTTTCGATCAAGGAGGTGACCTTGGTCCTTCGCTGTAGAATCCGTAGAGTTCCTGTTGAAGTTTCCTCTTGATGCGATGAATGGATCCTGGCAAGGATCGCCAATTTTATCGCGTTGGTTCGAAATTATTTCACGTTCCGCACGTAAGGTGAGAGATTCGTACTCCAATTAATAACATTTGATAGTTGTTTCAAAATTATTATAAAACTGACAGAATAACGGTACAGAATGTCACATTAACAGAACAGAAATAGGAATGGAATGTCGAGTGTTGACTTGGTAGGATTTTTAAATCAAGGGTTTGGCTCCTGTGGAGGAGTTATCGTTGGATGCCGTCACACGGGTATGCTGTTACTGCTTAGTTATAGTTTTGATGGCTATGATATGCGAACTGATATGCAAAATATGATTATCCTATCGCTATATTCCGAGATCACCGTGACACAGGCTTGATCAGTGGTTTCTTGGAAATGTTGAAGAAATAACGCAGTAAATGTATTTGAGTCTATAATTATTCGCAACATTGTAAACCATCTTGTACGCTAGATGAAGTAAGAAGTCTTACATGAACGCATGAAAGGCTTACTACATGGAACTTGTGCTAAGATACCCACGCGATCGAGAAATTCTCTTTAGAACTTTTGTAATTTATATTTTGTACACTTAAGCATTTTTTTCTGATTTTTAAAGATTGTTCATTGGAAATTTGTGGTGGATATATGTACAACGGAGCATCGAGTAAAAATAATTGAGTTTTATTTTCAGTTAGGTATCTTTCGTACAATAACTTTGTTTGTTTCTCGCAATGTTTCCTTTTACATTTTTGGAAGATTTTTCCATCGAATTGAGATTGACTTCCCCACTACCATTTCAAAAAATAGTATTTTCACGATCAAGCAAACCCATCTACGAAAAGAAGGGCTGTCAGTTACGCATTAACCGTATCCTAAGAAATATATCCTCCTACTTCTCAATTAGAAAGGTCGATAATAAAGTACCTATTCTAATCTCAACTTTGTTCCAAGCAAAAAGTTTGTTTTAAATACGTTATAGCTAACGATCCGGTTATAATACTACGAGACACGAATCACTTTTAACTTCAATATTTTATGTGTATGTCATATAAAACATTTTGAAATTTCAATAACATTCTAACGAAACGCTACTATCATGATTGTATTGGTAATATTTGGAACAGATTTGAAAATGTATAAAGAAACTACAAGATATTGTTTAGAAACATGCACTTAGCAAAGATCACCAGAGTATTATATTTGAAGAAGTCATTATCCATTATATTAGTAAGCCGCAATACGTCACCAGATCATCTTTGGCGGTAATCGTATATTTAAAACTATTATTCATGTTACATACCAATTATTCATTAAGTGTATCTCTGTGATAAATACCTTGTAATATCTATCTATCTATCTATCTATCTATCTATCTATCTATCTATCTATATATATATATATATATATATATATATATATATATATATATATATATATATATATATATATACGGACTAATTTAAAATTTTGCTATTGTAATCACAATAGTAGTGCCTGATTACAGTGTAAACCAAGTTTCAGAAAATTTGATGTAGTTCATTTAATATATTCATAAAAAGGTTACCAAGTGTACGAATACCTTTTATGAGTCATTGTAATTACAAGGAAACAATAACTTGTGTTTTAGAGAAAGTACCACATTAGGAGCGTATCGGTAGGGATGAGCGAGGGGGCGAGTAATTAAAAACCTTTGATACAAAAAATTCAGGATGAATCTTAATTTGAGTTTTGAAAAATTCTATACTGTAAGAATTGTGAACGAAGATCTGACAGATAGATGCACCTGTTCTCAAGTAGATATACAATCCATTTTCTTTAGCTTTTTTAATTTAAACTATTCCAGGCGTAGATGAGAAATTTCCGAAAACGTCTCTGCTTCGATGCAGCTGAAATGTTGAGGATAAATTTTTCCTATACGAGGAAAAGTGTTTCATTGAAGGATTTCTGTGAGTTGAAAGTTAAGACGCTTTCATTTCTTTAAACATAATCCAAACTAATTGTATCAATTCTAAGTTATTCGATTATTATCTGATGATTACTCAACTTTTAACCAACATTTTAAAGATGCGATAAACGTTTATGCTTAGTGTTTGTTACTGGCCAAATGATCCTGAATTAACCAACGGAATTAGCGAAACCGAAAGTCACCGCGTACAATGTAAACGACATTGTAGTCGATATGTATAGAAAGAATGAAAAAAAATGTTTAAAAAATCTCTTAACTTCCGAATTTTTAAAAATATTCTTAAACGCTCGAGGGAACTTATAATATTTTCAAAACTTCGCCTAAATCGATGTACTGACATAATTTCGGAAGAATAGCCAGATGTGATATAATGTGATATAACTCGTGACATAATGTGCGTTGTGGATAGTATACAATATTGTAAATTTATGTATCATATGTATAGATGTATAATTGAGCCAGCATTCATGTATAAATGACTTAACATTTAGTGCGTATATATGTGTATATGTGTATATATGTGTATATTTGATATAAAGAGTAGGATAACCGACATTATAAACTACTAGCTTCCACCTGTAAGTGACAGTTTTTATGTCTTAATCGCGCGTGGAAGTTTCAGAAATTGTTAACTTGTTTGTTTTTACTAGATTCGAGAAAAGTTGCATTGACCTGTAAATATTAACGACCAAGTATCCTATTTTTACACGAGAAACCCAGCGATTGTGTTTTAAAAATGTAATCTATAATTGAAAATCTGATCCAGGATCTTTAACAAAATATAGACAGTACATATTGTTTGGTGTTACTTTTTAACAAACTGTGGTCGAGTTAAATGTCACGTGAATGGAATTCATTAAGTAACGTGTCACTCCACAACACCAAAATTGGTCTACTTATATGTTTTAGCTATTTTATTCTGTTCGGCAGATTATTCAAACAAACTTATCCGTCTAACAGGTGTGGAAATAAAAGTCAAAAAGAAAGATTAAAGCTAACTAAAGTGTATACAAATTTTTGAAAACTTTTTCTAAAGGCGATCTCCAGTGACGTTTCAAGAGGTATAACAGATTTCTCAAATATTTGTTAACAGATAGTCATAAAGTTGGTTGCAATAGGATGAAAATAATAAATAAAATAATATAATATTAAATGTTGAATATTAAATTTAGCAATAGGTTTTATGGTTACTTGTTTAACATGATTTAATGAATTAATAAGGATATTCTGAGAGATTTCGAAATCCTCTCTCTTTAGAGACGATTTCTAAAGCAATTATTTATCTTTAATTATTTGTAATCTATCTCTTCTGTAATGTATCTTTATAATATAATGTATCTATATGGTAAAATTTTATTGAAATGAAAATGAAATACAATATTTAAAAATGCGAGTTGTAAGTTAAGAGTTCTTTAAATTAATTAACATTTAACTTTACTATAAAATAGTAACAAAAAGTAAGCTAAGAACACTTGATACGTCTTTTGGTAACGAGTTCATTCCTGAGCGTGGACGCTAAACTGAACTCGGGCACCCCTAAGGCCATAGGGATTGGAGTTACGCCCAACCAGCTCCCTGGATTAGTTAGGCCTGCAGGGGCTGCCACTCGCTCAGGTCGAAATGGGCGCTTTCCAAGCCCTACCGTCTCTCCAGGACAGTTTCGGAGCAGGTAGGACGCTGTTCACCCGCCGACGGCCATTCGGGTAAGCCAACACTCCTTAAATAGGCCGTCTTGCCAGCACTTGGCCATCAACCACTGCCACGAGTCCAATCCAAATTGGCCGAGCTGAGGGGTCGCAACTCCCTCCGGGCTTTACTCGACCCCCGTGGTACCACTTTTAGTCATTGGTGGGACTATCGTGTGGATGTTCGGCCACGTCACTGCCGATCGGCGACCTGCTAACCGAGCTCAACAGTTCCAGATGAGACTCACGTAAGCGGGGGCATCAAGGCAACGGACATCGGTCAACGCCGATGGTCCGGTTCTGGGACTTACCCGACGACCCACCCTTGATATCGAGATAGTGGGTGCGCTACTACCAAGGCCATATAGAGAGAGTGTAACCGTACTTAAACGACTTACACTCCCAGCGACCTTCCCTGTGGTGTACACAGGGGAGTTATGTAAGCGGGACGCTTGCCCCGACGGTCCAACTGTCCTACTTTTCGTAACGTTGGAAAGGGCAAGGAAAGTCTGCAAGAACTTGAAGAACGACACCTTTAGAAGGGCCGGGTAATTGTGTAGTTTGACATTTATAGAAAATGAGGATTTATAGAGAATGTTAGAGTGAGTAAGTGAATGAATGAGTGAGTGAGTGAGGAAGCGAATGAATGCGTGCGTGCGCGCGTGTGTGTGAAAGGAAGAGGGAGAGTGGGAGAGGACGAGATAGGACGGTGGCCATCCTCACGTTTTGGTAGAGGTGCCCCGGGCCCTCTTGCGAATTATTACCAGGGGGCAGCCCTCGTCGTGTTCTCTCTGCTGTTCTTGGTCGAGGGAGGCGCCCTAGCGCCGAGATCCTTGGTCTTGTCGCTCCTAGGGAAGCGGCTCTGCCGCCCCCCCTACTGCGCACGGAGCTCCCTTGTCGCGTCATTCTTGCGGGATCGCATGTTCTTTCCCTGTCTCTCTCCGCCCGCTCCTTCGCGAGCATCACTTGCTCGCAGAAGGAGCGGACAGCAGTGTACTCCTGACGCCCTCTGAGTATGGCCTTCACGATGGCTTCGGGAACTACGCTCTCGCCGACGACGAGCTGTAGGACGCGTCGCGGTTCTGCCCACGCCGGACAAAGCTCCAACGTGTGCTGCGCCGTGTCTTCCTCATCCGCGCAGTGGTGACAGATGGACGTCACCTCCCGCCGTATCCGTAGCAGGTACGCCCCGAATACCCCGTGGCCGGTGAGCACCTGCGTCATCCTGAAGGTCAGAGGGACTCCGCCATGGTTCTTCCAGGCCTCCAAGTTAGGGAGCACGGCGCGGACGGCCCGGTGTGGCTGTACAGCATCCTCCGCGAGAAGCCGGGTGTGCCATCGCTCCCAGGTTTCCGGTTTGGCTTCCTCCCGCATGTCCCGCGTCGCCCACCCGACCAAGCGCTGGGCCCTTAGGTGCTTGTACACCCGTCGGAGTGTGAGGGCCTGCAGCTCGAAAGGGGGGGACGCGGCCAGCACGGTCGCCGACGCATATGATACAGTCCTGTACCCTCCTGCTGTGCGGATGGCGGTCGTCCTCTGCAGCCTCCTCAGAAGTACCAGGCTGCGGCGGCTCGCCGTTAGGTCTTTGGGCCATATAGGGGTCCCGTGGAGGACTCGGGACCGGACCACTCCCTCATAGAGTCGGCGTACGCTAACTCCCGCTCCACCGATATTCGGCAATAGGTCGCATAAGGCGTTGGCTGCGGGAGTCACCCTCGGGACTAGGAGCTCAAAGTGCGGCTCGAAGGTCCACTGGCTGTCGATGGTAAGTCCCAGGTACTTCATCCGGCATCCCACCAGCACTTGCTCCCTGTTGATGGTCACGTTCAGATCGGGAGGAGGGGTTCCTCTGCGTCGTTGGTTGAAGAACCACAGGGCCTCGAATTTGGCCGGTGACACGCTCAAACCGAGTCCCCGGATGGCGTGCACCGCACACGCCACGGCGTCCTCGGCGAAGTTGACGGTCTCGTTCCACCAGCGTCCGCCAGCGAGTATCAGGGTGTCGTCAGCGTAGCACACTAAGCCCATGTCCGGTGGCATAGGGCATCGAAGGACACGGTCGTAAGCGGTGATACAAAGGATGGGCCTTAGCACGGAGCCCTGCGTTACGCCGCGCTCGACCGATCTTCTCACTTCTCCGTCTCTCCTGGCGTATGTCACCCACCTGTCGCTGAGGTACGCCTGGATGACCTTGACAAGGTACGCCGGCACCTCGTAGTAGCGTAGTGCCTCCACTATCTTCGCCCAAGGGATGGTGTTAAATGCGTTCGTGACATATAATGACACCACCAGCGCCACTCCTTTCTGGGAGACCATGTCCTCCGCCATTGACCTTACTCGTCCCACCGCGTCCACCGTCGAGCGTTCTCGTCGAAACTCGTATTGGCTGTCGTGCCACTCGGGTTCTCGACGCGTCATATGGGTCTCCAGGCGGGCGGCTATTACCCTTTCAAGCAGTTTGCCCACCTCGTCCAGTAGGCATATCGGCCTGTATGCGGACGGCGAGTCCTGCGGGCGGCCCTCCTTCCGCAGTAAGACTAGCCTCGCCGTTCGCCATGCCCGGGGATAGACGCCGTCCTTTAGGCATCTAGTAAAGAGATGCCGCAGGCGGGTCGCCATGGTGTCCATCGTCTCCGCGTAAGCTCGGTCCGGAATTCCATCTGGACCCGGCGCCACATCGCGGGATGCCATTCTCCTCGTCGCTTCGAGCAGTTCCTCCTCGGTGACTCGTAGTTCCTCGTTCCACTCCGTCGCTGCCGGCGCCACCCCGACGTCGTCGTCGGAGGTAATGGAGAGGGACAGTCGTAGCTGCCCAGCGAAGCTGTTCTGCCGTGGGAACAGGGTCCTGATGACGTTATCCAGCAGCCCTAGTTCCATGTTTGTGTTTAGCGGGGGAGCCAAAGGTCGCAGCTTGTTGGTTACGATCTTGTAAGGCCTCCCCCACGGATCGGATTCGACGGACTCCACCAGCTCCGTCCAAGACCGGGCTTTCGCGATCTTGATCTCCCGCTGGAGGGTACGCTTCGCCTCCCTGTAGGCCTCGTAAGTGCGGGAGATTTCTTCTTCGTCGCGCGTCTGCCTGCGACGGCGCGCACGCGTGAACCTCCTAGGGCGCGACCGCAGCTCTCTCGCAGTTCCGCGATCTCGGATGTCCACCAGTAGACGCAGCGGTCGCACCCACCCTTGGAGATGGAGCGCGGCATAGAGGCGTCGCACACCGCGCTTATGTATCTTCTGAGGTTTTCCGCCTCCTCGTCGACGCCTCTCAGCGCGATCGTCCTTTGGGCATCCCAGCTCCAGGCCGATACGATGGCTGCCGCCCGCAGCATCTCCTTGTCTCTTCCCTTGAGACGTCATCTGAGCCGGGTGGGCCGGGGCAGTTCGCTCCTCCTCTGGTGTCGCTGGTGTCCTCGTTGTCAGTGGCCAGCTCCATCCGTATGTAGAGGTGGTCGGACAATGTCTCAACTCCTTCGGCGACCCTCCAGTCGCGGATCCTCCAGTATAACTCCGGCGTAGCCCAGGTAATGTCCACCACGGAAGACCCCCTCCATGCCACGTAGGTGCTTGCCGAGCCCCTGTTTGTTAGAAGGAGCCCAAGGCCCGTGGCCCAGTCGGTCAGCCATCTTCCTCGCGTGGTAGTCCTGGTGTTTCCCCACTGCGTCGAGTGGGCGTTGAACTCCCCGAGGACGAGTACGAGGGCGGGGAAGGCACCTTCTTACGCACTCGCCGACCATGTTCACGAACTCCCCAAACGCGGCTAAGCCGCTGTTGGGGGAGACGTATACCGCTACCACCGCTATTCCGGCCCATTCGACCGCGGCATAGCCGTTGCCGCGGTCGAGTAGAACACCAGGGGCGCTCAATGTTGGTGTCCATGCCATGGCCGTCAATCCGTCCAAGTCCCCGACCCAGTTGGGTGCATGAGGGACACGATACGGCTCGGCCGCCGCGAGGGCGATCCCGCTTTCCCGGATGGTCTGGCGGAGCAGGTCTTGCGCCCGCTTCGCTCTCCTTAGGTTGCATTGAAGGAGGCTTTTGAATTTATTCGTTCAAACCGATGGCCTCCTCCCGGCCATCACCAGCTATTTCGGCGGTGCTCCTCTGTGTCATTCCCGTGGCGACGGTTGGTTTGTGGGTGGGACGCCTCCTCTTGGTCAATGGGGGAGCGCATGCCACCCCTCCCATTCTATGGCCGGCGGGTGCCCCGAGCGACTCCCACAGGGGGCATTTGGGTGCAGCCGCGGGACACTCTCTGGCGCGATGTCCGCTTTCACCGCATCGGTAGCGCAGATGTCCCCGATCCACGACGGATGCGCAGGTCGCGCGTACATGCCCCAGCTCCAGGCACTTGTAGCACTGAAGGGCTTCGTCGGTATGGCTATTATTTTGTCTCTGAACCAGCCCAGCTCCACTTTTCCTTCCCGGGCTAATTTCCGAGCTCCCGCCTCCGGGCACTTGATCCACACCGACCCGAGACCGCCTCTGGATGTGCCGATCTCCCCAACCTGCACTTCCGCGCCGCTGCATCCCGCCGCCAAGGCCAGTGCTCGTCGCAGTTCTTCCTTGTCTACCGAGATGTCTATCCCGACCACTCTCAGCTCCGCCGTCTTCGTCGGAGCCGCGACTCTCACCACGGTCGGGTCTAGCACCTCGGTCAGTCGTGCCGCTAGTCGCGATGCTTTCCCTCTGTCCCTGTCACCAGGGACTCCTATGATTATGGCGCCCGTCGCGGCTTTCCTCATTTCGACGGATTCCACGCCGATCTCCTTGAGCGGGATCTTCTGCCTCGCCGCTGCGAGTACGTCGGCATACGACGTACTTGTTCCCTTGCTCAGCGTAACAGTCACCGCGGATGCTCGTGGTGTGGGGGGAGCGTGGCCGTCCTTGGTGCCTGCGCCGGTATCTTCCTTGGCGGCGCTCAGTTTCGACGCTCGTGTGGTCCTGGCCGGTGCAGTCGCGGTCGTCCCTTTCTTCGTTTCTTTGGGCGCAACCATTTCCTCCTGCTGCTTCTTCTCCGGTTTCTTCCTCCTCCTGGGCTCTACCACCCTCCATTCGTCAGTCCCTTGCTCTCTTGCTAGCGTCAGTACCTGGATGGCTCGGAGGGCAGCCGGGTGGTCCGCCTTGTTTCGTGGTTCTGCGGTGCGCGGCCGTCGATCCCCTCGTCGCTCCTCGATGGTCTTTGACAGCGACGGCCCAAGCTCGTTCAGCCTCTTTTCTAAGGCGTCGATGCGCTCGTTGTCGCTCGGTCCCGCCCACGGGGAGGGCCCGGGTGCGGGGTCGCGTCACTGCACCGCGGGCACCCGTGGGCGTGTGCGGGTCTACGTGACAGTTCTTGGCGAAGGGCCGCGATCTCCTCCTCTAGCGCTGTTAGTCTTGCGTCCACGGGTTTCGCGGATGCGACGCCGTCGCTGTGTCCCGGCTCGGTCCTCCTCGCCACCTGGTCTCTCCATGCCGCGGCGAAATATGAGGCCGCATCCTTGAGTGCACGGACCTATGTCCCTTTGAGGTTTGTCGACATCATCGCGACTTTAATGACTTCCGTCACCTGCCGGGTTACTTCGGTGCTAACATCCGCCGCCGAGCTAGCTCTGATCTCCAACGCCAGCTGTGCGGAGACGTCCGGCGTAAGCGACGTTAGCTTCCTCTTTTTCCCTCTGGGCATTGTCGAGGGCAGTGACGAGCGGGACGCGAATGACCGATTCTTCGTCGTCGGACTTTGCTCGCGTTCGAAGTCCTCTCGCCATCGGCGGTGTGGTGTTCTGTCTGCGGTACTCCTCAGTCCCCTCCTTGTTCGCCTTGGGGCTTCTTCAGTTTTTTTCCCCCCATTGCTTCCTATCGCCTCGCCAGGCGTAGAAACGCGTCCGGGGGCCTAGCGGTCCACCCTCGAACGGCCGCGTTCGTGAGGTGACGACGCAGCGTAGCCCACTTTACTATCCACAACTGCTCCGGTACTGGGGTCTCCCTCTCCTGCACCGTAGACGTGCTTCTTTTTATTTTCGAAGTCCATTTTTCTTTTTTGTTGGTCGCCGAGTCGTCAACAAAAGTTTCCATCCTGGTGCCACTCACTTTTTCGCACCCTGTCCCGGTCGAGGCTGGTGCAGGGCGACGGGGGACCCCACGAGAAGGTGAGGTGAGTGGTCTTGACGGGTACGGACCCACCAGCTTCTCCGAAGCTCTCCGCACCGGATCGGCGGACTGACGGGTGCCCGAAGCTTCGGCCAGTCGCCATCCGGCTATAGGAGAGCATCAGATCCATCGGGGTTTCTCGGAGCATGGTCCTATACACCGAGAACCCATACCCGCCTCGTGCCCCCCACATATAAGTATCTGTACTATGCATTTAACCCAGTCCAGCACAGAAAATTATACATATCTCAATAATTATAAATATTCCTGAGTTACTTAGATTGAATTAGGGATCGTATTAGAATTTTCTATTTCAACAACACGTCAATTTTCTTGACTGATTTTTATCGCATTTGTCGAACTTTGCAGGTTGATTTCTCAAACCTTCGTCACCTATTTAGCTACGATGATTCTTATCTTGTAACATGTCTTTAAACCAATTCAAATTAATTCCGAGTCAATCTATCGCGTAGTACTATCTTTTTTAATTAACAATGCGACATATCCTTTTGATGACTAGTTGGCGTGATACGTTTTGAGACAAGAGCTGGCGTTTCTATTGATTGATCTTAATGGATCCGATCTATTTGATGGACGATTTCCTTGAAAATGTTTACATTAACGCTATTTCACCGATATATGTTTTCACTGACCATATATACATATAATATAATATAATATATATGTATGTCGGGTTCACATTATGATTAGGGTTATTGGCATGTAACGAATCTTCACTTGGATTAGACATTGTTATTACGCAATATAGAAGATATTTTACTAGCACAAATATGATTAATACAGAATTTGACAAGTAACCGTGGTAAGTAGATACTCAAGATACTAATGACAATGATCCTAGGTTCAATGACGAAGCCGCAGTCAACGAGATAACAAATATACTTTCTTCCAAAGTCTAAATCGGACTCTCTTAAATACGTGAAATATCCACTGATCGTAAAGACGCTGTTTTATTCGCTGATGAGATCGCACGAGAAAGTTTACTATCGAGTGCCGCTGCAACTATTCTTTTTAAGGAGAGCTATACAATTACTCTATACCTCTATTAGATAAAAATGTTCGTCCCGTGACCGCGGCTACGTTCGGCGACTAGTTGTCACCTCGAGCCCAAGCTCATTATCGCAAATCTCGGACAATTATAATCGGGTTGACTTATAAAGATTAAAGTATTGGGGATTTTGATATATATATATATATATGTCGGAGATGAAAGGACAACGGGGCCCCCCGTTGGAATTACTTGGAAAGCCTCAACACTGTAGCATTTACGAAATAACCCAGACACAGTCATTTGAAATTTGAGACAATGAGCTTAGGCTCGAGGCGACAACCGGTCGCCGAGCGTAGCCACGATCACGGGATGAACATTCCACCTAACAGAGAAGTGCCAATATTATGAGACACACGTTGTGTTAACAATCAAACACCGAGCTGGAACAATGTCGCAGCTACGCGGGTCTGCCTAGCAACGGCAGCTACAATGTTGTTGGTATCCCCGACCAATATAAAACAAACGAACGCGATCGCAAGGAGAGGAAAGTTTCCATCAGTGGGGCTTTCTTGCGATCTCCTTAGAGAGTTACACATCGTCTTTATGCGCAGTATATATACCGAGCGTCACAGCGAACGTTACTTTGTGCTTCAAAAATCTATTCTAAGTTTAATAAAGAGTTAGCCCGTGGACCGTAGATTCGTCATATCGGACCTAAGGTCATTGTCATTAGCGTCTAATTACCGCGGTCTCTTGTGTCGATCTTGTATTATCTATATCTGTTATAATAAACGCTATTTCGATTGTACAACAACGATGAACAACCCAGGCAAAGATTCGTTATACGCCCCTAATCCAAGCCCTAACGTCAACCCGACATATATATATATATCAATATCAATATATATATATAACAATTAGAATGAAGATACATAATTTATTTAAAACCCGACACTGATGTCATAACTATTTTCAACCGCTTATGATACATTTAAAGTTTATACTTAAAAATTCTTTTAGATAACGTTATATATTTTAGGTGAAATTATTTTAGATATTTATAATAGTTTGCGAAAAAATTGTGGAAGAATTGTAAATTGATACGGTATACCTATAATTAAATAAGTTTTCCTCCTATAAAATACAGCAAATTTGATAAAATTGAAAAGAAGAAACGATAATTTATATCGAGAACCGTCGTAATAAGTCACTTAAACCGTTCAATGTTTGTACGACTGTGGTTCCTTAACTTCCTTACACCAGGACGCAATTTAAGAAATGTACGAATATTTTGGCATATTTTTTATATAAATGCTAAAATTTACAATAACACGATTAAAGGAAGGAAAATTTTGATTAGTTAATAGGGAACACTGGTTTAATGTTTACATGCACTACAAAAAATGTGTATATACATAGCATAACAGTTTCCTAGAGATAGTTTTTCTTTCCTTAGAATATTAATAGATATAACTCTGACTATGTCAGAGTTAAATATTTACAGGAAAAAGGTTCGAGAAAGTTTTCATTGTTTCTAACCGAACTTACTCACACTACACCATCACCTATATTTAATTAATTCCTGAAAAATATATGTTAAAATTTTAATAATTTCTAATCCTTTATGCTATGCTGTGAAGTTATTTTACAATGTATAATCTTAGCGTTGAGTCATATTAATAGCAGAATGAATCAGTACATATACTGGCGAATTAAAAATGTGGAATTATAAGAGACTATACGCGCTATGACAATTTACCAAACGAATATCGTTTTCGTAAAAGGATCGAAGTCCGAAGTATATAGTAAAATTGCACATTTACCAAAAATGGTTGCGATAGCAAGAATTTCAAACTTTGGACTAATTAGTCCACACTTGAATTCGATTTAAATTCTATGGGTGATACTGAAAAAGGAATTACAAATTTTATAGTTTTTAAGTATTATTATTTTAATTACTTATTATTATAATGATATAGTAATATAATACATTAATTATTTACTAATAATTATTGAATATTAATTATATTAAGTGTTAAGGTATTTTAAATATTAAACATATTAAGTTCGTTTAAAGCTGTTATGTTGTATCTCCTTTTTATATGCGTATCTACGTAAGTAAACTAAAATAATTAGCAAACTAAATCGAATATAGTAAAATTTTTACATGTGTATTACAGTGAAGTAAGCGTAAATTAATATATATGACAAATACCTTTCATTATTTATCGCGATATGTAAATAAATTGTCATTTTCAACAAAAACACTACATTGGTTAAACAATTCAGCTCTTCATTTTATTTTATACTTTAAATGTACAATTGTATTTATATGTAGTATAAGAATGATAATTCTCAGGATGTTAAAATTGTTATTAGATACATATTTATTTAATTAGTCTTAATCTATATATTTTAGGCGCAGATTTTTGCGCAGTGGTTGTGTGCAGGATTCGCTTGTAATTCTGAAACAAAGCCAATCAGTAAGCAGTACTAGTTCATCGTGATAGAACTAAATATGTTTTCTTATTCGTATCCAAAACGCGGTACATTGCACGTTCCACGTGGTTATGTCTACTAAGAATTAATTATTATTAGTTATAAGTGGGAAGTGAAGAATAAAGTTTGATTACTAGAAACTAGAGTTGTGACGTTTCTGTAAATATGTTATACGTTTATAAATTGAAAACTTTGTGTGAATTATTTTAATTGAAAAACTTTGTTTCTTCTGTATGATGGATCATACAGCAACTAGATAGATCATTCTACATGTAGAAGTAAATCATAAAAACAAATACAGTTTTTTTAATTCGTCTTGTAAATTTCATTACATTTTTGGTTTTTATTATATTTGCATGGAATATACACTAAATATCCACTTAGGAAGGAATAAAATAATTCATACAATTGTGTTTAATTGCATTTGTGATAGCTGCTGATCACACAAAATAAGTATTAATATTTGACACAATAGTGAAAACTGTAATAATTATAATGATTAGGGCACACCTGATCAATTCCAGTTATCTTGTAGTATATTGCCAAGGTCATTCTCAACTTTATCTTATATGACGGCTTCCAAAATACTTACCATAGAAAACTTTTATGTATACATACATTGTGCTTGTTGTAAGAAAAGTTTTGAAATACTATCAGTGAATAATTAATTTTTAGTACTATATACACTATTTAACGGTTTACTTTATAAATTATTGTTCTGTAAACAATTTTTCAATAGCGGTAGCGGTATTTGATACATCTTTGATCAGCTGAAAATCAAAATAAGGTGTAGCATTCTATATATGGTTAGATTCATTGAAAATAATTTCACCCGGAACTTAAATTTTTACTAAGAGATCACCGATATGAACATCGCTCTTTTAGTAAATCTGTTTGTTACGACCGTTTGCGAAGAGAATCGATCGCGATAAAAACGCGTCAGCGACAGGCGTAAATTCTCGCTACGATTCGGCTAATCGACGCTGCGAAGTAGTCGTTCCCCTTGTTTCGGTTAGGATAACAGGGGTGGTTTAATGAATTTAACACTGTGTTAACAGGTTAATGTATAGTATATATTAAACAAATAATTCATATAATAATATAAATGTCACAATTATTTGGCGACGGATGCGGTTTATGCGTTACAGAAATTTGACTCGACTGGATTAAACTAAGCGACTTCGTTCGTTAGAGCTCTCGTTGTTTGCCGTGTGAGTTTTCAAAAGGCACTGAAGCTCTTAAACTGATTCTTTGTCTTTCTGGAAGACAACTCCCCACTACGCTAGGATCACGCCGTCGATCGCTTTGGTGATCACGTATGCCGACTTCCTTGTAAAAATAACATAACGGTTAGAAATCGACGGTTCCAGAACTCGCCGCTTTGTGACAACTATGCGCTCGGGGAGACATTGTCTGTTTTTCGTCGGGCAGATAAGAGGGCCTCTCTGGCGACGTTGGAGGGCCGCGAGTGACGGTTGGAAATACGATCTATACTGGGCCGCGCGGCGTAACACTGTTTAATTAATAAGAAAACCGTCACGTGGCTTTCATGGTATAAAAAAAGCAATATATAAATCACGTACCAAGTTTGATTCACTATAATTCATATAAATTTTTCAACAAGCATTAGATAATAACAGTATACATATAACAAAAAGAAAAATTCCATTTTATGATATATATAGATTTATTTATTGAGCACTTTGGTATGTGCTTGCATAATTTTTACATTTACAGAATTAATAAAGAATTCAGTAAATCGCTACTTTCGGCGAAGTTATTAATAATAATATCCGGATTCGAATTTCCTAAAATATCCTTCTTGACACAAGTAAGCATCGATGAATATAAATTTTTCTGTGACAAGGTATTTCGCAATTTATTTTTTATAAATCGTAAACTAGAAAAGCTTCGTTCACAGGGTGTTTGAGTCACTGATAATGCGAGCAAATATTCGTATGTTAATCCCAATAAGGAGCAAGCATTTGTTGGTAAATTATATTGATTAAATATTTCGTAAGAACAAACGGCACAATCGTTGCAGGATTGGCGTTGTTTAAGTATTTTATTAATTTCTTCATTTTCATATTCATATACATTACTTTTTTCAGTGATGCTTATAGCAAATGCTTGCTTTGGTATTCTCTTCAAATTATTCAACTGATAGTGAATAATGATAATAATAAGTAATGAAATTGTCGTACTCGTCTTTAAAATTTTCAAAACTTACATTACTGCATTTATTTGTGTTTCACTTTTTTTACCATACAAAAAAGTTTTGGGACCAAGATAGGCAAAATCAGCATATAATGATTTACTGATTAAAAAACGACGATAAACACTTTCATACACAATATCAAATATTATATTACACATAAATTCAATAATTTTGAATTCTACATTAATTATATAGTTATCTGGAGTTCCTCCTCCTTTTGCACCGTTTTTCCGTTTTATTCTGGTAACAGGCAGCGATTTGTGAATTTCTAGATTATATTTTTTAGAATATGTAAATTTACTTTTAGGACACGTTACAAAGATATCAGCAGTTTTTATCATATTTCCAGAATTGCTATATGATTTCAAATTTTCATATGTTTCGTTTGCTATATTACAGATTTTAAATAGATCTATCCCACTTGTTTGGAGATATTTTGATGAGGATGTTGTTACTACAAATATTTCTGCTGTAAGTATATTTTCATATTTTAATAGTAAATCTGCAAAATTTCTTTGCTTTAGCACACGTTTTAGGTTTGCATATTAAAAAGTCTTCAATTTTTAGTAATTTAATTGTGATGATAATATATAAAGCAGCATTTGGTTCTGCAAACAAACCGAGTACTTTCTTTAAGACGATATCTTTAGATCTCTATCATGTTTTTCCTATAGTTAACAATTTGCAATATTACGAATCTCTACATACAATTTCCCATATATTCATTTTTTGTTAAGACTCACGAATAAACACAACATATTCGTTTGCGAGCCACGAAAAAGACCATTATACTAACTTTGTATATTTGCCATACCGCCTCTGTTAAGTTATTTACACATATTTTAACATGAATTTTATTAGCGATCAATATTTGTTTTACAAACTCAAACTCAATTTTCCTTGTTGTAGATTTTCGGTTTACGATAGCTACAAGCCTTTTGTAATTCAATATTTTTCTTTTTTCGGTATAATATATCTTGCATGGAGTCGATTTGTACTGAAAACATTTTTGATCTGATCGCTTCCTTTGCAATTGTCTCTTGAAGTAGTGCACTGACTACTTTAATGAACTTACTAGTAATCTTAGAAATCCACGTTATCGAAGATTCCCTACTTTTATCTGGGATCTTTTGAGTTTCTTAGTGGTTTTTATGCATTTTTGTGTCTCTTCAAAAGAGTGTCATATTTACTAAGCAAATGTACTATGTAAAATGTTACCATAATCTTCTGTTTCATTTTCTGCTATAAGATGCTTCAGATTTACACTCTCTGTAACCTTATCCTCGTTTACCGATAACTGTGATTGCATTGATAATTCTTTTCAATATTTTTCGCTTGTTATGCCCCTTTGACGCTTTCTTGTCACCCAAGTAATATTTTATTGATCCATAATAAATCCGTGTACAATAGCGGTCATATATTTACGTTCAGGTTGCATTTTAATTTTTAAGCTATCTGTAATCTTTTGGAAAGTGCACAATGGTGTAGAAATCATGTTTTTATAAAATTTGAATCTCCTTTTATCACATATTAGAAAAGTCTTTATTTATTCCAAAAATTCTATAAATTTGTATTTTATGTTTAATAGTAGTTTTGGGGACTACCATTGCTTGCATATAAATGAAAAATTAATATATTTTTGTATCAAATGTTTACTTACGATTGTAAGTTCTTAATACCTAGTAGTTAATTCTTTTTGGTCGTATCACAGCTGCACATTTCCGTGGCATGGAATCGATTAGACTCATAATTCTATCCCGAGGTATTGATCTTCACGCTTCTTCTACTAAAGTGTGAAATTCTTCCAAATTTTGCGACTTTTCTTGTATTTTCTACATATTTGTTCTACGTTGATTCATAACATTTCTATGAAATTCAGGTCAGGAGATAATGTCTGTTATTTGAAACAATTAATATTTTAATCCGATTAAATCATCTTAATGACGCGTGCGACATGTTTCGAATCATTACCTTTTTGATAAATTCAGTTATCTGTCATGTATTTTTTTCTACATGATAGCAATACCTCTTTTAATACATTTAAATAAATATAATGGCCCATGATTCCCTGATTCAATAAAGGGTACACTGTTCATAAGCATTGCACTATGCAATAAACAAGTACCGATCCCACATCTCTTTTGATCGTTGATTTTGTCACAAAATATTTTCAGTATTTCTCTCCAATGTAACATCTAAAAGTTTTTCCATCGGCTCTGATTCTATTATATTTCGATTCGTCTATCAAAATTATCTTAGATCACTGCTCAAGTGCTATCTCGCGAAAGAAATTCTACCTCGTCGGCTTTTTTTTCCAAAATAAAGGATTTCTTTTGTACGAGTCCGAACACTCGCATGACATTGGTTTATTGGATGCGTGACTATTAACACTCTGGAGACTAGAGACGCGAATTCGCGTCTTTCATACCTCATGTGGTATCTTTAAAGATTTTAACTACTGTTAAACAAATGAGGAAAGAAATTACAATGGATATGGATGCTATAAACGAAATGTTATGAAAGTGTTTTTACATCACATACTTGAATAGTACGGGACCGTTATCGATATATTGATGTAATATTGGTTGCCCGGAAAGTTCGTTCCGATTTAGGAAATTGGTCGACATAAAAAGTTATATTGAAAAGTTCGTTACATGCGTGTTCGCTTAAGATTCTGGAATACATACTGTGCCGTCTCTCATGGTCCTTTTATCGGAAGGTACAGCATCTTCCCTACTTTATGTAAGAAATACTATAAGCGAATGCAACAGTCACGTTTACCATACACACCTCACGCAAAGCCCTTTAATCCTGTACGCTAACGAGAGAGGACATAGATTTCGACTACTTCAAGTGGCTTCGCTATCTCTCCCTAGACTCGCGTTTTCAAACATTGCGTCGCAAGTCATCGGGACCGTTCTCCCACATACCATGCCAATGAGGAAATTATGTCACCTTCAAGAGTTGATGTTCATTCGTAAACGGAAAACCGCGATTTTTAGAAGTCGCTGCATCTCCTCTATAGAAGACTTGACGCTGTTATTTAGTAATGTTAATTTTATTTAATAATTTTATTTAGAAGTACTGTCAGATGTACCAAGTACTGCCGGAAGTGAAGATAATATTGGTGATAGTGGCACTGAAATTGATTTTACTAGAAATAGAAGCACTCGTCCTTTGCCGAGCGATTCAGACAATAGTGAAGTTGATGAAGACCGTTCTATATCTTACGAAACAAGTTCATGGACCAAGTAAAACAAAATTCCTATTCTTGAAAATTTTATAGGAAATCCTGGCCTAAAGCAATTTGTATCCGATCATACTAGCATTAATGAAATGGTAAGTTCATTCTTTGGAAATGATTTCTCTGAAATGCCTTGCCATGAAACCAACCTATATTACCATCAAAATGAATACAGATGGAAGAAAAACCATAAAATATTAACGTGGGCAGACGTAGAAATAAGGGAAATAAGAAATTTCTTGCTCTTGTTTTCCTTATGGGATATGTAAAAAAGGATCGCATTAAAGATTATTGGTCTACTGATCCATACTTAGAAACTCCGATTTTTGTAAAAGTAATAACTCGGAACAGATTTCGAAAAATTTGATAATTACTCCATTTCAATAATAATAATTTGCAAGGTAATACTACAGATAGACTCTTCAAAATAAAATCAATATGAGATTACTTCGTTAAAAAAATGTCAACTCATATATAAGCCAAATCAAGAAATATCGTTGGCTGTAGCTATGAGATACCATGGAAAGGAAGACTAAAATTTCGATCATGTATTCCGGCAAAGATCATAAAATGTGATTTCCTCGTTCGACTGATATGTGAAGTTATTACAGGATATATTGGGAATATTGAAATTTATAGACGAAGAAAGGAAAGATTAAAGGGAACAATTAAATCTCGTTTAGAACCATACCTTGATCAGGTACCACGTCTACCAAGATAATTACTATAATAGTCTAAGAATTATTGCAAATTCACTAAAGACTAAAGTAGGAATATGCGGAACTATGAGAAAAACAGAGAACTTTCATCAGATTTCAAACCGCAAGTACTGCAGTTGAACCAATACGAAACGACCTTTAGATGAAATGGTGAAATTCTCTTTCTTTCATGGAAGGATGCTCGACTAATTCATATGATTTCGACAATTCATGGTGCTAGTACGTTTCGTAAAAAATGTCAATTGTAACATAAAAACGAAACCTACTTGTATCGATAAATATATGATATTAACGTGAAAGGTGTGGATGAGCAGATCAATATTTGTCATACTATTCAATACTTCGTAAAAAAATTATGTGGTGAAAGAAAATTGTGGTTTGAATAATTAATTGTGCGTTGTTCGATTCATTCGTAGTATATAAAAAGTTAAACGCTACGAATAAACTACAATATACATTTTTGTACTTTGATTGATGAAAGATTGGGCAAGTAATGATTCTGAAGCAGTAGAAGATATAGTTGAAATTGTCGTCAACATGTACCAGACATGCTTCTTATAGGAGTCCATCAAGAAGATAATCTGAGCTTATGCGCCAGCTTATGTTACAACAAATTGTTGGCACTGGAAAATAAAAGTATTCAGGGAGAAAATGTGGCGTATGTACTGCAAACAACAGAATATATTGGTAAATTTTGCTTAGTACCTCTCCATCGAGGAAATTGTTTCCAAGCATATCACACTAAAAAATGCTGCTAGAAGTATCTTCAAATATGCTCATTGAGTTTTAATAAAATATACTTGTTAAATGCTATTAGGATTCGCTCGGAAAATTCGTCTCCGATTTTTAATTAACTATTACACTTGTTTTAAATGCTATTGGTTCGTACAGAAAGTTTGTTCCAACTTAACAAATATAAGAAATTTGATCGACATAAACATAAATAATCGTGTTGAAGTTTTTCGCCGAAAAGCCTGAGGTCCTGGAAGGATAGAATATTGAAGCTACGTGAAGAATATAAAAGATTTTGGAACAAAATATCATACTTATATAATTCAATAAATGTATATCGAATCGAAATGTAAATCCGAACGAACATTCCGAGCGATGATTTGAATCTTTTCAGTTGCTCCAAAAACAGCCAGGAATTCAGGCTATGTGTGTGTCAGTATAGCCGGTCCCCAGAGTGTTAAGAGACTGTACCTTCTAGATATGATGTAGAGTGTCCGACAGTCAGATCACCATTTAAGAGTATCATAAGGTGAGGAACGATTCTACTTTTGATGACTGCTCCTTGGTGCGGCGATCAGACCATGATTGGTTCTCGCAAGATGAAAAACAATAGCTATTGATGATTGATTTCTCACATCTGTTCGGTTGTTGATCGCTGAAGATGATGGTGAAGGATAAAAGTTTGTTTCTTTTATCAAGTGATATATGACGCTATTCGCTCATTAATAGTTTTTGAGCCGAGATTCCTCTTAGGGGTTCGCTCAGTCCACTCAGCAATGCCATAAATCCTTATCTTTCTGTTCATAAATTTGAACACCTTCCTTGCAACTCTTTCCTTTGATCCAAATGCGTTTAATCGATGTCGGGCTGTTCTCACACTATTATTGTCAACATTTGGTACTATTTCTTCAGAAATGTAAACGTCTGTTTTAAATCTGTTCACTTTGAATAAGCGATGAATAATTCGATCAGTTCGAGCATCCGTTTTTCGTGTTCTACACTCCCAAGTAATTCAATAGCTTGACAGGTACTGACAAAAGTTGTATACAATGTTGATATTTCGACTTATGTAGCTACTAACACAATATACGTAAGTAACTGCCCGTCTCAAAAGCGATAGGTCACGATAAAGGTAAATATGGCCTTCAATTCTGGAAATGAAAAAGGCTTTACTTTATTTTAGATATTCTTACATGCTTAACAACAATCTGTGTGTCATCCAAAAATTGATAGTTGACCTGTACGTTAGTATATTACCGCTACTGTATTTATAGTACAATTTAAAATATACGCTTCTGAACAAGTTGAGTAAACAGAACTTTCTTCATATTCTTCGGCTTTTTAATACTGTTAAATATATAGTACATTTGTATTGTAGGTGCAAGAATGAGGAAACGTAAAACGAACACACACAAGTATGTATCCCCTCTGTAGTATATATGTAACCGTCGCATGATGACCTAGGCCTCCGTTGAGAGAAAAGAGCGATGCGCAGTGTGAAATCAGGTGCCCTAGGGCTTCAGCGAGTAACGTGTCACGGTGATCTCGGAATATAGCGATAGGATAATTACATTTTACATACCAGTTCGCATACCATAGCCATCAAAACTACAATTAAGCAGTAACAGCATACCCGTGTGCCGGCATCCAGCGATAATCCCTCCATAGGAGCCAAACCCTTGATATAAAAATCCTTCCAAGTCAGCACTCGACATTCCATTCCTATTTCTGTTCTGTTACTGTGACATTCTGTACCATTACTCTGTCAGTTTTATAATAAATTTTGAAACAACTATCAATTGTTATTAATTGGAGTACGAATCTCTTACCTTACGTGCAGAACGTGAAATAATCTCGAACCGACGCGACAAACCCACGTGGCAAGCTAAATTATGTGAATATCCGAATAATGTTCTTCGTATACCTCTTCAAATTCACTCCATACCTTAACAAATACAAAATGTTTTCTATCGGTCCGGCCTTTAATAAATGAACTAGTTTCATTTAATTTTAGAAATGTCAGACAATCTGATCAAAAGAGGCATTGTTTGTCTCTGTATTGTGACAACCATTTTCTTTCTAACTTATCTTTCTGTTTAAATGTCTTTCGAATTATAAGGTCAATCAAGTTCTTGTAAAAGATAGTTTATATTAAAGGACAGCACATCTTCATTCGTGTCATTTATTATATACTGTTTATTTTTGCTGGTACACAATTGTTTGATAAGTATAAATTTGTTGCCGTTATGTCAGTTAATTAGCCAATTTCGGTTATATTATTTATAATTTATGGTCAGTTCTCTCTGTCCATTGTTGATTCTTGTATATGAACAACTTCAGATTTATGTGTTAAATATCTTCCCTCGTTCTCGAGATAGATAGAAAAATAATTATATCCAATGTCGTACGTCTTTCTGTACTTTCTACTATTTGTTTTCGTTTCTTTCCTTTTATTTTTTCCGAATCTCCCCTATGTTTATGTTTTCTTTTTTGTGTGTATAAATCTGTAATAAACAAAGTTTATTTAATACTAACAAGTAAATATAATTATATTAAAAAAAAAAACAGATAAATTTTAAGATCAAGATAATAACATGATGAGTGAAACAATTGTTTGTTATTTAAAAATTCTTAATCTTATTTACATATAAAGTTAATCCATAATATGTATTTAGTAATGTGCTTTCATTTGGACAGTGTTGGTCAGAAAATTCACAGATATGTGCACTCAAATATCTACTTACCATATCAAGTTTAAATCATATATAATATTCGTAATTAAATTTTACTATATCAAGTGGTTGCTTGTTTACAACATACCATCGTTAATCATGCGTGAGTGTAGTATCTATAGACAATTTAATAATATTTCAGTTATCAGAACTGTGTAACCATTTCGTTGTGTACAGGTTAAGTCACGGAACATAACATTTCGTATTAATACTCACCATTAAGCAATTATCATATTACATATCACATTACATAATTCAATTTAAAAGTAATTAAATAAATAAATAATTCCACAACGCAAGTATTCAAGATAGATAAATGAATAATTACATTAATTGCTTAAATAGATAGATAGAACAGAATACATAAGAGAAGTTGTCGGATAATTAATTTCCTTACTTGTTGTCTGAATAGTTTTATTTTCTAGGTTATGTCCTATGTCTACGTCTTGTGAAGAGTTCATGTTCTTTTTCTTTAGCCTTCATTATGAACATATTTGAAATTACTTCCATATTATCCTCAGCCATTACAAACTTAATTATATTCCCCATCTGTATGCTTTCACCGATAAGGTTTTCAAGGGCTGTACGTTAAGTGATCCGTCTTGAAAAGTTGAGCGATGCATGTTCCGCATCATCGGGCTCTTTTTTAGAGATCCAATCATTGGTTAGCGTTTTTTTTTATATAGTCTCCCTCTATTTTCTTGCTTACGTCATCAATTATTTTTCTTGTCCAGTTATTTTTGTTATGGTATCTCCATTCTTCTTTCCAGGTTTCTATAACTTTTTCAATCGTGTTTTCAATTTCTTCTATTCTGTTAATACGCACAGAGCTGCATGTGATACCGTTCTATAAACTGTTGATGTTCTGGTCAGTGTCATTCTTTGTACGCTTTTCGCGCTTTTCTTGTTTTTACTCATCTTTAGCACTCTAATCCATATCGGTATCGCGTACACAGACTCCTAGATATTATAGTATAGTCTTCTAGCATGGTTCAATGGTCCTCCCACATTTGGTAGTAGGCTTCTCAAAGCTTCCATAATTGCATCAGCTCTTGCACATTCTTTTTCTATGTGGGTAATAAATTTCCAATTGATTTCTATTTCTAATCCTAGGTATTTTATCGTATTTTTTGCTTTCAGATTATGTTTTTCAATCCTGATGTCTATATCCTCCTGTATCCTCATACCTGTGAGTAATATAATTTCGGTTTTATCATTGGCCAACTGTAAGCCTGTTGATGTGCACTATTAGTTGACCCTTCTCATTGCTCTATTTACTATCAAATTGATGTTTTCGAACTTTCTAGCTTTAAGTATGAGAGCCAGGTCAGCCGTGAAACCGATTCCAGTTAATCTCTCAATGTGTTTTAAACTTTTTAAGAGTCCGTCATATACAATGTTCCACAAGAATGGGCTGAGAGCCCATCTCTGTAGGATTTCTGCATATACGTATCTTTCTATCGTTTCGAACGTATTAGTGACAACTATTTTCATTTTGGATAAATAATTACGTATGAGCCTCACCAGTTTAACAAGTATTCTCTTTTCCCTGATCTCAGCGAGTATCTTTGTCCATTTTATTGTATTACAAGCGTTTTTAATATCTATAGTAACCAGCGCTGGTATTAATCTCTTTCTATTTCTACAGGAATTTGCAATTTTCATTAACCGACAAGCAGCACTTACCGCACTATCTTTCTTCCTGAATCCATGATGGATATTGTTGAATGAATCCACCCCAATACATCTTTCTATCAGTTTCTTTATTATATTTTCCCACATCCTACTTATTACTAGTAAAATGCTAATAGGCCTATAAGCGCTGGAATGTAAAAGATCCTTCCCCGGTTTTGGTAGTAGTATTACCCTGCCTGTCTTCCAAATTTCTGGAATTCTCCCATCCTCTGTGATATAATTAAACATTTGACATACTTCGTTCGTTCTTTTTTGAGCAATCAGTTTAACAATATCCCCTGGAACTCTATCCCACCCGACCGCTTTCTTAGATGTTATTTTGTTAGTTGTTTCTATTACGTCATCGTTACTAATATTCAAATCGATCTTTATTTCGTCATTGTCATTTTTGTAGTAAAATTCTTTTGCTGGAAACTCCAGTTTCGTACTAAATAGTCCTCTTCTTTCAATCCCTTACCGAGAAAGAGCGAAGTTTTCCCAGCCGATAGTTTTATATGTAAGATTATTCTCACTTTGTTTTTTTCTTTAGTCCCCCCTTTTGGAGTGTCCATTTCATCAGCTGCGTCTATTATGCTGACATCTCCCTTATCTTCAGAATCCCCAGTCGCTGTAACCGATCGAAGGTGGCCCTGAGGCCGATGCTCCTCTTGTCGCGTAAATTTTAATGATAACTAGTTGCCTGAGTTCAGATGACTGCCTTTAATGTTAACACAGTTAAGTTGATTACAAAAAGATTAGAAGAAGTGTCGTAGACCCGTCTCGCATCATTAAGGAGGAAAGCTCGGTGTGGGTGTGCCTTTTTAAACTTAGAACGCGGATTCGTCGTTCACACTTTTTGGTAGGAAAATGAGGGTAACGATCCGCGATGTCCATTGGTTAATAAATAAAACTATGAAGAGAAAGTCTTCTGCAGATGTGGCTCATGGGCGTACTTGTTCATGGGAAAAACCCGCTATTTCGCTAGACACCCGCTTTCTCTGTAATTGGTAAGAGCGTGCAAAAAACATCAGGACCATCCGCAAACCGAAAATACTTGTATGAATAGAGATAAAGCTAAAAAGATTCGGTTTATGGTTTTTCCTCTGATTTTGCCTGTTGGATGTCTGTTGGAATTATTTTTGTTTGTCTGTTGTTTGGTTCATAAATGGTAGTTGCCGATGCTGCTTCTTATATTATTTCTGTCAATGTTGTTACTGCCTGTTCGATGTGTTCGGGTATTTTTAATGAAATATTGCAGTTGATTTTGCTCTCGATTAATTGTGACTTTAGATATGATAATAAAATATATTACATGAATTCAACACAGGAACGGTTCAAAATGTTATTGAATAACAAAAGTGTGTTGAGTGCGGATTTGGAAAGATTTTTATACTAAGGTTTGGTCTCTCCGAAGGTATCGTCGGGTGCCTATATGACGTGGCTATCCTGTTACTGGAACAGATCTACCCGAGCCGTCGAGCTGAGCGGACGTGTGATATAGTGCTTCCACAAGTGCGATGCAGATACCACCTATCCGTCTGATAAACAACGGCGAATCATGCACAATAAACAGAGCTGTAAACTATGCAAGCCCAACACGACGAGCAAACGAGGAGCATGATTGCTCAGATATATATGAATCAGAAATGAAAATCACAGAAACGAACGACGTGATGAATAACATCAACATCAATCTAAAACGAAAACCAACATCACACCAAAACGAAAGCTGGAAGGTCGTAACTCCCAACAAAAAATGCAAGATAATAACCAACACAAATGCTACGACGGCTGCGGAAACAGAAAGGCAACAATGGCTTCAAGGAACTCCGCTCCAAAACCCCTTCAGCGCACTGCCTTAGGATAAGGATCCAGACCAACCAGTAATACAGATACTACACAACGCTAAACCATCACCACTTTATATAGATGCACACATAATAGACCCCCTCATCGAACAGCTAAATATCACGACAGGCAACGCGAACTAGAGCATAAAACAATTAAAGCTTGACCAAGTCAAACGAACACCACAGAAACCTACAGAAGGGTGATAAAAGTACTAAAAGAAAAAAAAAAGGCCGGATACCATACCAGCTAAAAACCGATAGAACTTACAAAGCAGTAATCAGAGGACTGCACCCAATGACAAATACAAAAAATGTATGTGAAGAACTAGCCAAAATCGGACACCAGTAAGATCGATAAACAACATAACCAGATACGACACTAAACAACCACTACCGCTATTTCTAATAGAACTTGGACCTAAAAACAATAACAAGGAAATTTTCGAAATTAAAAAAGTTCTAAACACAATAATTACAGTAGAACCACCCAGACACAAAAAAGACATACCACAATGTATGCGGTGTCAACAATATGGACATACAAAAAACTACTGCAACAAAAACCCGGCATGCGTCAAATGCGCAGGAACGCATTTGACAATGAACTGCCCATACACAGGAAAAATAAACGACGTAAAGTGCTACAACTGCAATGGAAACCACCCAGCTAGCTACAAAGGCTGTACAGTCAGAAAACAACTTCAATGCAAACTCTTTCCGCCACTCCGAAGCAGGACATACAAGAACTATCACACACAACAGGATAGCGCAGAAACTGAGACACCAACAAACGTAGAGCATGCAATGAATATCAACCACAATAATACCAATACCTCTGGTAGCCGAAACTGCGCGCAAGTAACCAAACAAGCAACATCCTTAGACAACCAAAACCAAAACAATAACACCAACGACGCTACAGAAATCAAAGAACTACTAAAGCAATCCACCAAAAACACTGAAATGCTAACAAATATGATAAGCGAACAAAATGTAATCCTCAGACAGCAAACGCAACAAATCACAACCATGTTACAACTTCTTACAAACATGTTAAGCAAAAAATAAAAAACGGACATGCTCAAAATAGCAGCCTGGAACTTCAACGGCCCACAACCCTAGAAGCCCTAGAAACCAAAACATTCCTATATCAGAACATATATCGACATATTACTCGTATCAGAAACGCACTTTACCACAAAAAGCTACATAAAAATACCCTACTACACTGTATACGGCACCAAGCATCCCTCAGGAAAAGCACATGTAGGGACCGCAATAATAATAAGAAACGATATCAAGAACCACCTACACAGCCAAGTTAGTAAGGAGTATTTACAAGCAACCACCGTCATTGTACAATCTAGCAGCAACCAACTACAGCTGTCAGCGGTATTGCACCACCGAGACACAAACTAACAGCACAAATGTGGGATGAGTACTTTCGACAACTGGACGATAAGTATATCCCATCAGGATACTACAAATCAAAGCACACACTATGGGGGTCAAGAACTACTATACCTAGAGGTAGAGTCCTGGAAAAATACATTAAAAATAACAATCTGAATCTATTATCCACAGGCAGACCAACATACTGGCCGACAGACCTGAGCAAAATTCCTGACCTACTTGATTTTGCAGTTACAAAGGGACTAAATGGAAATAAAATAAATATAGCACCGAGCTTAGCTCCGACCATACACCCATAATAATTACATACAGAAGCAAGCTAATACTCTACAACAACTCAGAGACGCTATGCAACAAATCCACAAAATGGCAAATATTCAAAGAAATAACTGTAACATCTCACTTAAAACACCTGGATACATCGAACAAGCAGTAACAACACTCACAGAGACTATACAAGAAGCAGCAAGGGCAACGACATTACCTGAATCAACCATTAGGCAAACAAAAATAATTCCGCGAGACATCCTCGAAAAGATTAGGGAAAAGGGAAAGCGAAAGCAAAATGGCAAAAGCATAGAACACGAGAAAACAAAAAACACCTAAACAAAATTGCAAAGAAAATAAAAAACAAAATGAAAGAACACAATAACAACGAGTTCACAAAGTTCATAGAGTCACCATCACGAGAACTACAACTACTCAGTATGGAAAGTCACAAAAAAAAATAAGGAAGCCAATAAAATTAGCCCCAGCAATCAGAAAAGCAGACAACACATAGGCAAGAAGCAACGAAGAGCAAATCGAAGAATTTTCCAACTACCTATGCAACACATTCACACCACACAACATCAACAACAGCAATCTCAATTGTCACACGGACGAGTATGCTTCAACCACTAGTTCCGCGACTGACAAGCAATACACCATACCTAAAACAACAGCTCAAGAAATTAGAAACATAATCGAAGAAACAAAAAACAACAAAACACCAGGAATTGATCTAATCAACGGCAAAATCTTGAAAAACTTTCAACATCATCCTATAGACCAAGACCTATAGCCCAGATCATAATGCTACCTAAACCGTGCAAAGACCCACACCAAACATCATCCTATAGGCCAATTTCACTACTTCCCGCGCTTTCCAAAATACTAGAAAAAGTGATATATGCCCGACTAAAAACAATAATAGATAAGAAAAAACTAATACCAGAACACCAATTCGGATTCAGAAACAAACATTCCACTATAGAGCAAATGCATAGGCGTGTCAATGAAATAATAACAACACTTGAAAACAAACAATATTGCACAGCCCTCTTCATGGACTTAGAAAAAGCTTTCGATAAAGTAAACCACGAAAGATCACTACAAACAATCAACAAAAAATTCCCGGTGCAAATACACCAACTAATAAAATCATATTTAAGCAACAGAACCTTCGTAATAGAAATCAAAGACGCATACTCAGAAGTCAAAGACATCAAGGCAGGGGTCCCGCAAGGAAACGTCTTAGAACCAATACTATACAAACTCTACACGGCCAATATACTAACAACTACAAATAGCAAAATACTGACATTCGTGGACGACACAGTTGTACTAGTCAGACACACTAACCCAGTAACAGCAGTCGCAATATTACAAAAACATATCACAAAAATAGAAATGTGGCTACAAGCTAAACAAATCAAAGCTAACCCTAATAAATGCAACCACATCACATTCACTCTGCGAAAACAGATACCACCGAACATCTTCCTGAATGGCACGCAAATAAAACAAACTAGGCAAGTCAAATACCTAGGGCTACGCATAGATTCACAACTCACATGGAAACAGCACATCAAATTAATATTAGACAAAATACAGACAGCAAGGAGACAAATGCACTGGATAACAAGTCAAAAATCCAAATTAAGCACTGATAACAAATTAAGAATATACAAACAATCATAAAACCAATCTGGTCCTGGAATCCCGCTATGGGGAACAGCAGCAATGAGCCATGTAACCAAAATCGAAACAATGCAAGCAAAAATACTCAGAACCATAACAAACACCCCATGGTACGTTAGAAACGAGGACGTTCGGAAAGACCTGGGAATACCAACGGTCAAAGAGGAGATTAACAGACTCGCAAGTAGGTACAGAGAAAGAATAGCAACGTACCCGAACCGGCTGGCAGCAGAAAATTATACTAAAATTAGTATAATTTGAAATGTTAGAAATTTCGTGATTATCTCGTGATAATCCTCCATAAATCCCTTCCAACCTACAGTTTTTGATGGATTTTGATGGATTAGAATGTTTGTCGTAAAACCACAAAGTATTAATCGACGTATTTCAATCTTTTGTAGAAGGGATTTTCCGTAATTAACTCTTTGATAATTACACGTTTTTTAAACTAGAGAGTTACCTTTTCCGAAATTTGTAAATCTAACAAAACCAAATTTTCCAAGTGTTTCTAATGAATTTTACCTAATCTTACAATGTTGTTTTTGTAATCCAGCTGAAAATGGAGTAATGCACATTATATTACCCATCACATGAAAGCTATTGGAAACATCTATGCTATTTATGTTATAGTCAGCATTATCTAAAATAAATTGAATATGACAATAATCCGATAATTTGTAATTTCGAATATCGACTTAACGATTGAACAACTTGACGATTTGATAAATTTTTAACGATTGAGGCCTCAAGAAGTAAAACTCTGTTATATTATGGACAAAGCTCCAAGTATAATAGAGAATTTATCAGACTTTTTGACGCATGCTTTTCATTATTATAGAAGATCTCAATAAAATTGGAGATAGGAATGATTACATCTTTCAGATGACATGATACGATGTGCGAAAGTGGCGACTTTTCTATTTCATTTGAGATGTGCACACTTCCTGTCTTTGTTTTAACGACAGTAGCTGAAAATAATTTTAATATAAGTGAAATGTCAAAGGAAACGTCATTTGGGAAGAAATTTGACACTTTACAATTTTGTCGCATCGGAATAACGAAATCGAATGTTTTGCAAAATTTTATATGCAATCAGTGGAAGATTTCAGAGTATAATATTCACTTAGACGGTGAATACTAACTTCATGTGTAGTAATTGAGATACGCATAATTCGATAGCTTCTTCAAAACTGTTTTCAAGACTCGAATGGTAAATAAGTTTCGCTGGAGGATTCAATTTTTTCACACATGCTAGAAAACGCAAAAATCTTCCAGAACATTTCAGAATGGGCCTATCGAGTGTCCGATGGGCGTCTTGAATATTCAGACGACTATATTGCTGATTCAATAAAAATTGTTATAATCAAGCCAAAATTTTTATCACAGTATATATATATTAACAAATGTATTGACAACCACATACATGGTCCCCATACCGTTCCGGAGCTTAACATTTATATTATCATTAGCATCAAGGTAAATCCGCCCTTGCCCAAACTTAATATATTTATTTGTCGGGGATGAAAGGACACCGAGTCTCCCCTTTGGGATTCTTCGGAAAATTCCCAATACTGTAGCCTTTACAAATTATCCCAAATATAATTGTCCAAGACTTGAGATAATGAGCTTAGGCTCGAGGCGACAACTAGAACGTAGCCGCAGTCACGGGATGAACGTTTTATCAAACAGAGGTATAGAATTGCATAGCTCTGCTTAAAAAGAAATAGTTGTACCGACACTTAACAGTAAACATTCCAACGGTCTCTGCCCCGCGGCTCGCCACACACAGACCTTATTCTTCGGGCACGATGATTACCAGTTGTCGATGCATCTCCACAAGACATGTTTAGTTAGCCTGAGGACCCGCTATAAATCTTAGGATTTAGTAAACTAAGGTCCTTCAAACGGACGAACAGTCTTTATTCTAACAGTCCTTAATTCCACTACGAGAAGGCACGGAAAATCTGCTTTTTCTCACGAACGACGCTTTTCGCTAGCAACTTTCTCTTAAGGGCGACTAGCTTCTTTCTCTAACCACCAACATAGAAATTAACCAATTGACAGTAACGTCCATCTCTCTCACTTTCAGAGCGAAGGTTTTCCTCGACGAATCCGATGATCTCGTGCCCTTAGACACACCTCATCATAGTTTTTCTCTGCAGCGTCATGGAGACGAAAATTCATTCTCTTCCGTGAGATCTCATTAGCCAGTTATCTGGCGTCTTTACGATCGGTGAATATTCTACGTTTCGATAAAGAGTTAGTCAAGTAATACTTGTCCTGCGGAAAAGTAAGTCGAGTCCGATCTAGACTTTGGAACAATGTACATCTGTTATCCTGTTGACCGCGGATCCGTTATCGAACCTAAGGCCATTGTCATTAGTGCCTAATTTCCGCGGCCACTCGTCAATCTTGTAACATCCTTACTTGTGTTAATAAACGTTACTTCGAATGTGTGACACGATGAATAATTCCTGTGAAGATTCATTACACGCCCCTCACCCTAATCTTAATGATAACCTAACATATTTACAATTGGGTTATAACACATTTTTATAGCCTCGCATATGCACGTTATACACGAACATTCATCCCGAATATCCAAGATCGCTTCAACCAATAAACAAAAGATTTCAACTATGTCATTTTATCCGGTAATTGGCAAGTAATACAGACGCGAACATTGACAGATACGCTGTTTGTAATAGTAACGTCATTCTTTTGCAAATATTTCGGAAATTAAGACTGATTGCCAGTAGCATATAGAGAAAAGTTATTCTCAATCATGCTCTCCATCACACATTAAAAAATTACTGAAAATAGAGAGAGAGAGAGAGAGAGAGGTTGACTGCTTTTCATATGTACATTCTATTTCTCGCGAAGGAACGAGCGGAAAGAGACAGGGAAAGATCACGCGATCCCGCAAGAGCGACGCGACAAGGAAGCTCCGTGCGCAGCAGGGGGGACGGCACGGCTGCTGCCGTAGGAGTGTCACGACCAAGGATCTCGGTGCTAGGGGGTGTGGACCCCCTAGCGGCCCAACACAAACAAGGACGCCTCCCTCGGTCAAGAACAGCAGAGAGAACACGACGAGGGGTGCTCCCTGGTAGTAGTTCGCAAGAGAGCCCGGGGCACCTCTACCAAAACGTGAGGATGACCACCGTGGAGGTTTTAGCCGGTACGAACCCGGCGCCCTCTCCCCGGAGGGTGCGAGGCGCCTATGAAGGTTTCCTCCACGAAAAAAAATATGTACATCCTATTTGTACTCTTGTTTGGTTTCATAGGGGAAACTTAACCCTTTGCACTCGAGAGGTGACTTTTCCGTCAACACGGTGTTCCGTGTGGCATCTTGTGACGTGAATGAGGGGCACTAGTACCTGTTTATGATAGATTTCAACTTCTCCAATTGATGAAAGCGCAGTATTGGTTCGTAAATAGATTCCTTAGCTCTTTATATTGTTTTTCATGAAGTGTAAAGTGTTACACTTTAAGATGGAGATGAAACATTTATACCTAAATTCTTCCGAAACTATGATTCTGGCAACGTCTCCCATGTTAATTAAAATTTGACGATCGTGGCGGAAATATTATAATTTCGTAAATTTAGAAGCTCTAAAAAATGGATTTGGAAATTTATTTAATTAATTCATATATTCTGTAAAAGAACAAAAAACAAAAGACCATTTAATCACCTGCGATTTATAAAATCTTTAGTAGACTAGTTGAGAGGAGATATTCGACAACCGTGAATCGAGCTTCGACGTCGACTGTTAATTGTGATAAAATTTGGTTAAATGGAAAGCTCCGTGTAATTTTAACAGAAACAAAAAAGGATTGTAAGGTGATTCTTACCGAAACAAAGCAGAAGAAAGACACGAAACAACTTATTGCGATACTTGTCCCGACAAGCCAAGAATGCATCTTGGCAGATGTTCTATAAATTATCGTAAAAGAAAAAAAAATATAAAAAACATATTAAAAAATGATATGTACAAAGATGTATATATTTTAATAATCTATATATATTTTAATAATCATATTTTATAATCATATTTTAATAAACATTATATTTTAATAATCCATATATATTATGTTTTTAAGTTAATTTTTGTATAAAATCATTTTATATTACCTACAAGATATTCGTCACATACGCGCAAGACCATCTCAAGTTGCTGCTACGCCCGACCGAAAAGGTCGTTGAGTGCAAAGGGTTAATAAGATATTTCGATCATTTTTACTTTCTTATTTAAAGAGATTTCAATAGCGATATAACTTTTTAAGAAGAAACTGCAAGAAACCTGCAGTACTTTCCTGAGAAACAGCCGGAAATTGCATTGTTATCATATTCACCATTGGCGAAGCTGGTGGAAAGAGGAAGAGAAGGAAGAGGAAATTCCCTCCACACGCCATAAACCTCGACGGCCCGACGCAATCGAGTAGCGTAACGTGATTTGATGTCAAATATCGCTGAGACAATGTGGTACATAGGTACTAATTCAAAAGTTTCTGTCGTTCAATCTTTTAAAGTTAAACTTTTACTAACGTATGTATGAGACCTTTCTAAATACAATGAGATCAAACACAACATAATTTAAATTATATTCATTTATTGATATCGATTAAATATATTCAATTATGAAAACGGGTTCTGTTAACATTTAAAATACGTAATAACAATAGTAGAGATATAATTTAAATAACACTTATTATTTCAATACAATTGTAACGCAATATAAAAATGAAGTAGTTGAAATTCAAAGATTCAGCCAGTCTCCTTGACGGTAGACTCGTGAATTTTTCAAAACCCACTGCTTTTTCCTCTTTCAATTCGTCATCAGTTAAGAGAACTCTTCTAAATGTTTGTAAATATCTCCGACTCTCTTCGTTCATCTACCACCCGTATCAGTGTTCCATCCAGCTTGGTGAATAATTATGACTGCATACAGTTTAAAAAGTTTTCTTTCGATGTACATAGTTATTTGTATATTATTTTCTAAATAATAAAAAGTAATTATAATTAATATTAAAATTATCGAACAGATAATTTTTTGAAACTTCGAATATTTGTTGAATAAAAGTTTTTGCGGGGAGACGCGCTTGCAGTATAACGCGTCAACGAGGGTCGTAAGTTCTCGTCTCGATACGATAATCGACGCCACGAATCAGCCGATCCCCTATTTCAGTTAAGATAATAATGATGGTTTCAATGGTATTGAAACTTAATTAACAATTAAAATATCACTACTTATTTCCAATAACTTTTGAATACTGTAAGTGTTTACGAGTGTTGCGTATGATAGATGTCGTAGCGTTTTCGCCGAAGAGTAGATAGCAAGTTAAATCTTATGACAGCAATTAACGGTTCCTTAAGATTACTATGGCTCCGAGTAAATATGTTTAAACAGTTTGGTGATCAACTTGATCGAAGGATGGATTAGAATATATGGTAGGGTCACGGGACGTAATATCCTCCCCCTTGTTGAGAGGGTACCGGTCAAAAGTTCTATGTGCCTGCAGTTAGATGAGTATGTGTGTCTAACAGAGGAATACTTGATTTTTCAAGCTTACGGTATATTTATTTATATTTCATATCTCAAAATTTAATCAAACGTACATTCCTATGTGTGGAAAGTTTATATGATAATTTAAATTGTGCAGTATTATATTTTACGCCTTATACTATATATATGTATGTTTTGTAAATTATACTATATAATATTATACTAAATAATACTAATACTCATATTTCTATGTTATTAGCATTTGTTATATTATTAATTGCGTAATATATGATACAGATGTCATTATATCCTATATATAGAATATTTGTATAACATGTTATAGTAGATGTCACGTCGCGCGAGATGGTCCTTGCGACGTCCCTCATGGTCCAGCCACCGAGGCCTGCCCATCGTTATATTGACCTGCACAAGGAACCACCGTAAACCGGGTCTCTTAGTTATTGGGCCCCAGTCATATAAACATCCTCAGTTCGCAAAAGATCCTTAGGTTTATTACACGCTCTTGCTAGTACGGAGGAAGCGGATGTGCCTAGCGAAATAGCTGGTTTTTTTCCCCAGGAACAAGGACACACACGTGCTACATCTGCAGGAGACTTTCTCCTCATTTTGTTTATTAATATTGGCTATAACCAATGGGCATCGCGGATCGTTATCCTCACTTTTCCACCGAAAGATATGAACAACGAATCCGCGTTCTTAGTTCAAAAAGGCACACCCACATCGAGGCTTCCTCCTTGATAGTACGAGACGTGTTTGTTATTGTTTCGTTAGCTCTCTAGCGGTCAAGACTACTGTTTCTTTAGCCGTTAGGAAGTCAAGTTTTTCAACACATCACCTCAAGCAACCTTCGGGTTTCTCAACTATTGTATTTTTCCAACACGACGAAGTCAAACGGTATGACGAAATCAAATAACTCCTGTCCACGCTATAAGTATTGTAAATCGGTGTAAATATATATATTATATAACTGTAGATTACAGTTATATCTGAATCAAACATCTCTATTATCCCACAAGAAATAAGGGGAACGACTATTTCGCGGCGTCGATTAGCTGAATCGTAGCGAGAATTTACGCCTCTCGCTGACGCGCTTTCACCGCGATCGCGTCTCTCCGCGAACGGTCGTAACAGTAGAATTTCGAATTGATTATTAATTGCTAACTAAATTTTTCGTTTACCGATGTTATGCAATAATAATAACAACCTGACTTGAACTCGACAAAGTAATGGTTGTATGAATTTATGTCGACTTGGGCAAACACTAGGAGAAGGGGGGGATCGGCCGACGGGGACGCGGCGATAGCCGTGGACACGAGGCGCGTGGGGGCCGCCGCGTCCTCCGAAGGAGGTAGAAATTAGGCGCTAGACCTCCAGCACCCGGGAGCCACCAAACAGTCCGGTTGGGGATCCGGACGGCCCCCTGGGAGAGGGCGCGATGCGACACGGCAGCACGCCGCGCCAGTTATGGACAGAATGTCGTGCGCGGGAGGGCCCGGTGTGTCGCCTCACCGGTTCTCGGGCACCCCTCGTTTGCAAGAGGGACGGTCACCGTGAAAGTTTTAGTCGGTTAGAGTCCAACACTACTGCGTCGCTCTTCCCCCTGGAGGTGATGGTTATCATACTCTCTCACAGGATGTACTCGCCACGGAGCAACCAAATCTGACAATAAATCAGAGAAAAGGGCCAAAGAAGAGATAAAGCTTCAAACAGACAAAGTGATGGAGAAGATTGCAATAATCCCTTTAAATAGAAAAGGCAACAATAAGAGATTGAGCTGTGTCGTAAACTGGCACAGAGTCCAATCGGAAGAAATATGAGGTCAGAAGAGCGAAACGGAGATGAACTCGTTGGCTGCATCAACTGTCCATAGCAGCAATATTACCCCAAATAATATAATAATAATGGAAAAAATAAAAAATACCAATGAAAAAAGACCTTATTATAAATGTTTCACAGAGAAATCAAGCATTCATAATTAAGACTGGACTAACGATAGCCAACGGCTAGGCTGCTACCGAACGTTATGAGGTGCTTTAAGTGCCAAATAATAGAGCCAACTCATTGAGATGCACGGCAGTAAGTCCAGGAAAGGAGATCTGTCGAAGGTGTAGAGTCAGTGACCACACAATGAGGATGTGCACTAATGAATTGAGATGCGCAATATGCATTAAGGACGATGTGACGGGATCGTTGGCTTGTCCGACTAGAAGGAGAAAAATTAACGAGGTCGACTGAGGAAGAGTAGTGACGAAAAATAAGAATTACTTACAAACATAATAGTGTGATAAACTATAAAATGAAATGAATAACATTTTCGTCGTATGAGACAGAAGGTATTTTTCCTAAAATATAGTAAGAAATTTTATTAACAACTAAATATATTGCAATAAGCATAATTAAATTAAATCAAGAGTAGAATTAAAATAAAATCTTAACTAATGTAAAAATAATATTAAGGATTAATTTGAGTCCAAAATTAAAATAAACTAAATTATAATTATATAAATAGTAAATTATATTTAATTGTTGAACTGAAGCTTTTAATTATTAAATAAATTAATGATTAATAAATTTCGAATGCAAACGAAGAAATCTCAAACTAGATGAATAACTGCACATAAATAAGTCACGTTGAATGCTATAAGGCGGTGCCGGCGTGATTTAGTCCTAAAGAAAGACTAGAAAGAGGAGAGATTTTTAGTGGGTATGGCTCGACAGTGATACTTACTAGCCGTTTGACGCTTCAGTCCAAGAAACTCGTTGAAGTTTTGAACATCGGCAGTTTGGATGTTCTTCCATTGGCGCCAAGATGACCTTAGTGACTCGGCCCAAAGGCCATTACATTGAGGGCACATTTTCTCCCTCGTAATCCGCATCACACTTGTAGTCTGGATAACAGCCGTCCCCTTCGTTGTCAATAGATTCGTAGCTGGAGTCCACGGCCAAGGAGGTGTCATTCAGCACCTTCATCCTGATCTTTTGTGGTAGTACCGGCTTGGCACGTGGAATCTTCTTCGTCTCTTTGGTGCCGAGTCTCTTGGCCAGATTATCCACAGAAGACGAAATCCACAGCTGCCTTATCTTTCATTTTTTCTGATTCCTCCCAGTCAGTTGAATGGAGTTGATTAGAATTCGCACCTACTGGCGTTTGTAGTCATCCTAGTTTATCGTATCGATATTTATTCGTTGCTGGATTGTTCCTAGGTCGTCTTATTTGTATTATCGCCACGTTCTCCGCGATAGTACCCACTGGTTTTGCGTGAAACGAACTACTTTGCTTCGATTCTGGTGTCAGAGGGTTGTCGCTCTCTGATATGGACAGCATTAAACCTATTTTGTTCCTGGGAGGTGACACCGTGCTGGGACTGTTCAAGAAATTTGCGCTGAAAACTCGATACAGCAGATCAGGTCTCCTTCCCATTCTTGTTTGCTCCGGCGACTCGTTGCTATGGGGTTTCGCCTCTTGAACAGGCTTAAGGCTGCTAAACTCAGGACTCATCATCTCTCTGTAACTCAATTTGTCATTTCCAATCGACTTATCGTTTCTCACGATCATCCTGTTGTTCCTTGCTATCAACTGCTCGCTTGTTGTGAGTCGTTCGTTGAAATTTCTTTCTGAATTTGGATTTGCAACCCATCAGTCTGGGATCATCAGTCGATCGTTCGAGTTTCTCAATCAATTCTAAGAATTCGCTGATCGATCATTCTTGGCGAGTTTGTCGTTCGGAGACCAAGTGAAATGGTTTGTTGATCAGTAGTGTTCCAAATATCTTCGTAGTCCAAAATCTTGTATCCGAGCGAACATCGATAGTATGATTCCAAAATATCAGATTTTTAATAGTATTGCGAGTTCTTTTGAGCTTCTCGGTCTTGTCTTCGTTTCGACTTGCTGGTGCTGGATGGAGTAGTTGGTGATACGATGTTGGACGTTTTGGCGCCAGTGTTTTGGTCTAATTTTGAATTTTCGGGAGAGTACCGGCGTCATTAGAGACAAGGGTGACTTCACAGAGAAGTTTGTGATCAGAGACTTGTTCTATGTGGCGCTCTGTGGGCTTGGTAGAGAAGTATTGGAGTCCGATGGGGTGTTCTGAAAGAGAAAGATAAAGAGTCACTGATGTAGCAGATTTAATTTTATTATCGTTCGACTGTAAATAAATAGATTTTGAACAGAGGGTAGGCAATTAATAGAAAAGCAGTATTTCTAGAATTTTGTGAATTAATAGTGAATAAAAAATACAGGGTTAATAGCGAAATTGGTTGTAGCATAGGCAAGGAAAATAAAACACATATTTAAGATAAATCGATGAACATTCTGTAACACAAAAGGCGAATAACATTTTCCTAATTTAATCACAGTATATTAAATCATCCCGTTTTCTAAGCAGCAATCTCATAGAGTCCACCATCATCGTCAATCCTAATACCAAACTTCCAATCTCTGATCTTCCAAACTATTCTCAAATAATTACCTGCGGGCTATCGATGTCATTCGACTGATTCACATTGAACGTTACGGTGGTAGTAGCGCTGAAGTTATTGGGGCCAATCGCAGGTTTGGCCTATCTCGGAGGCGGCGGAAGTGGCCGCGTCTTCACGTTCTGTTCCAGAGATTGATTCTCCGCTATGATATTCCTGATCTCGGGTAGTACAGGCGACACAGTACAGGACAGATCATTGAACGTTGACACGTATTTACGGAAATTCATCATGGAAGTGATATGGAAAAGGTGAGGGAACTAGGTTAGAAAAAGGGTGCAAATAAGAAAACAGGCGACAAAGCGCGACCAAGCAAGCCTGTGTTGACGCAAACGACTCCGCTGCCACCGGAGAGTAGAAATGAAAGGATAGACAAAAGAGATTTTGAGGAGAACGAACAGGAAACGTCCCAAATAAGTAAAAGGAAACGGATTTCCCCGTTAGAAGAGAAAAGGTTTGATGGTAGGAAAAGAGTGAAAAGGGGAGAATTATCATACGCAGAGGTATGTGAAAAGAAGGTTGAGGACGAAGAAAACCTGAGAGATGAAGTTAACAGCGACTACTTGGAAGAATGGTGGGAACAGAAGAGTAGAAGAAAAATAAGAAACAACAAATAAGAATAAGGACGAGCACAGGAAAGGTAAAGACGGATGATAGCAAAGAACAGATTAAAAAATTGATATAGACCTTGGGCCATTTTAGTCATACTAGACGAAGGAAAAGAATGGCTACCTGTCTATAGGAAAATCATGAAGACAAGAGAGGTACTTAAGGAAAGTACCGGAGTGACAAAAAACCAGAAACGGTGGTATACTAATAGAGTTGAAAGTGAAAACAAATGTTTTGGAAATATCGAAGAAATTAAAAAAAACAACGGTAAACAAAGTGCAAGTCTCCCGCTTAAAAAATAGAATTTTGGTGGAGATAAAAAACATAGATCCACTCACAAGCAAAGAAAAATTAGCAGATGATACATATAGTGAACTGGAAATCAATAGCAGAGAAGGGGTGACTCCGTGGGGCACATAAATAGCAATAATTGTGGTGCCAGCGGCTTACATTAACAAGGAAAATTACAAAATAAACATAAGAACGGGTCTGATGATAGCGTCTGCAAGAATCCTCCCCAGGATTATTAACTGTTACAGATGTCACATAGTAGGACACACATCACATCAATGTAAATTGATTAGACCTTGTAGGGAAATTATATAGAAGATGTGGTGCCAAGGACCATAATATAGTACATTGTAGCAGAGAACTATGCTGCGCAATGTGTAGCGCTGGCGCTGGTAATAATATAAGGCATGTTACAGATTCACTGGCGTGCCTCACTTATAGACGGCTATTGAAACAAGGTAACCAAACAAACAGAGATTAAGTTGTTGCAAATAAATTTAAACAGGTATAAATTAACACAAGATTTAATGTACCAGTACGCTTGGGAGTACCGAATGATGTCTTGGATAGGACAGCTTGTTGCTTGGTGAGATTTGCGTTTTCTTCGGATCCAGAGGTTCTTTGAAGGTTGTCAGATTCAAGGTATTTAGTGGCGCTGGATGAGGTTATTGAAGCAACGACGATGCAAATGTGGTTGTCGTCAAGGTGCCTGTAGGCGATGAGCTTCACGAGTATCATGAGACGCGATCAGCGCCAAATTCAAAACGATAGTCTCCGTCGTCGGCGTGCGAATATTGTTGTTATTCAAATTATTGTTACCACCCTGGCAACTGCTAAACCTAGACGTGTTGCAACTGCTACTTTCCGGTGGTTTCGGATTTGCAATCGGATATCTTCAGAATTCCTGATCCAGAAGCGCCAGGGAGGAGAGCTGCTGTCTATTCTTGGCCTCGCGCACTGCCCTTGGCAGTGTCAATTGAACCAACAATTCGCCACAACATTGGGAATAGTGGTCGATCAGCGAGCGGATGTTGTCAAACCTGTTCTCGCTGTTCTCCAAGCTCAGCTTCCTCTTGTCGGATTGGATCAGGTAGTGCTCGATGTACGGTCCTTTTCTTGGTTGCAGCCGCACGAACAGGGTTATCGTGTCACTTTTATTTTACTGGCGGACCACGAAGTTTCTTTTCCTTTTGCTTTACAACAAGTGGAAAGCAGCGGGAGTAACTATGACTCTGTTAAGTCATGGTTACTCGGGGTCAGGGGAGACTTCGATCTCGTCTGCCCAAGTCGCACTCCTACCTCTCAGTGGTACCGCCGGTAACATGCTCCTTGCGCCTGGTGAGTTTCCAAGGCCTTACTAAGCGCGGGGGCATGGCTAAGCGGAGTGCGGCGACGCAGGAGCGGAAGTAAGGGATTAATTAAAAATCCCAAAATTAAGGTAACTTGTTCCATGGCTCCTATATGACGACTTGGCGCGTCTAAAGGACATGATTTGGATAACGATTGGCGCTTGTAAATAGAATTGTACATAAGAACTGTACTTAATTTTAACAACTGAGTTACAATTGTACATAAATTTCAAAAAATTGTACATAAAAATTGTTTTAAAGACTATTTACAATAAGTTTTAATTTCTTACTATTTGCCCTGTTAATTGACTTGTCAATCTCAGGGCAAATTTATTTTTTTAAAATCCCTACGAGAGGGGTACCCTTGGAAGTATGGAATTTTGTATCAAGATTCCACAAGTTTTAGCCAAATGTTTCGTCATCTTATTAGTGACGTACTTGATGGAAAGCAATGCGCCGCGGACCTTGTCTGCGTATGTGCTCGGAAAGCAATATGCGGCTGGTTCAATTATGTTCGCTAGAAAGGAATACGCCGCTGGACTCAGTTGCGTACGCTGGAAAGGCAATATGCCGTTGGACGTAGCCGCATATGTGCTTGGAAAGCAACATGCGGCTGGTACCGCCGTCCATCAGCTGGGGGTGTACCCCCCGGATACGGCGTGCATGACTAAACGGAGTGCGGCGACGAAGGAGCGAAAGAAAATCTATCTATCTTAAATATATTCTCGGCTTGCCGATAACGGTAAAAGCGTATCGTGCAGAACTGGAAACGAAAAGGATTTCATAAAGAAATCCAAATAAAGGAACTCGTTTTTTCGTTTTATTATGACGACTTGGCATTGATAAATGTAAATGGGATGGATTTGGACGGAATTAATGTTAAAGGGCGAAACGAACTTGCAAAATTCGATGATGATGAAAGCGAAGCCTCGGTCGCAGCGCCTCTAAGTCCCGGAGGCGCTGTAGCGGATTTGTCCGCTATGTAGGGGACTACTGTTGACGACCAGGCTATGTACACGGAGACGATCTACAAAATTATGGTGCCGCTTGTGCGGGACAGGGTTGCTTGTCCGGTCTGCGAGAAGGGGAAGTTAACCTCTTCTTTATGACATTAGCAAATCTGGACAGGCACCTTGGTCTTCATCATGTAGATGCCCTAGTGTAATAGGGGTGTTTAAACTGTGAAAGAAATTTTATGAAGCTTCATGGGACAAGATGCCATCTACCCAACTGTAGTGGTACTATTGCAAGAAAAGAAGGTGCCCATAAATGTGAAGCATGCCCTATGAGCTTCAATACCCAAAGAGGGCTATCCACTCATGAACGACATGCGCACCCTGCCGTTAGAAATAAAAAGAGAAACGAGGCTATCCCTTCTAGTTCAAGAAATTGGACAGAAGAAGAAGTTAGCCTCTTGAGAGAGCTCGACGAACTATACAAGGATTATCGGCACCCAAATATTGAAATCAGCAAAATCCTCACAACTAAAACAGTCGAACAGATAAAAAATAAAAGAAAAAGGCTAAGAATAATTAGTAAGTAAGCGAGCTCCCAGGAGGCCGGCCCGGTGACAAAGGGAGGGTGCGATCCTGTTAATTCAGGCAATGAGCCAGCGTATGATTTTAAAGAAATAGAACAGGAATCGATAAATAAACAGTGGCGCTGCATAAAAAACGAAATAGAAAAAGACTCCGAAGTCCCCCCTTCCACACCAAAGCTATATAAAGAGCTTAAAAAGTTGTGGGATGGTTTTAAAGAACACAAAATAATTTTAGCGACAAAAATTGATAAATATGTTGGCTCGTCTCTATTGGAAGCGCTGAGAGGTAAACAGGGAAAACTCCCAGAAAAAAAAGTATATGAAAGAAATAAGAAAAATAACAAAAAATAACAAAAATAAAAGGAATCAAAGACGGCGTTATATTTATGCGCGTTGCCAAGACATGTTTCATGAATGTCCGAGGAAGCTAGCGGACGTCGTGACTAACGATGATCTAGCTTATCTGGCACCTGCCAGGCAACCTCCTGAAGCAAAGGATGTTAAAACGCTATATAAACAGTTATGGGGAAAATGGGTCCACCAGACCCCCCATACAACAAGAACCTGCCTCAGGAGGTTTTCTACACGAATATTTTCTTCCGACTACTGCGGAGGAAATTAGTGAGAGGGTTAAAAAGATCACAAATAAAACATCTGGAGGCCCGGATGGCATTGAAAAGAAAAATTTACTAATTCCGGGTCTGCCCAAAGTATTAGCACTATTGTATAATATCCTGTGCTATACCTCTCACTACCCGGAGAGTTAGAGAGAAAACAGAACAACTTTAATTCCTAAACTCAATAAAAATTTGAACAAGGCCGAGAACTGGCGGCCAATTACCATCAGTCCTATTTTGGCAAGAATTTTCTCTGTAACTCTCAATAAAAGGCTAAGGAGGGGCATCGTGCAAAATGTGAGACAAAAGGGTTTCACACCTGAAAATGGTTGTAAAATTAACATTGAATTGTTTAATGCAGCCCCTGAACAAAGCAAGAAAGATCGAGGAGGTGTCTTCACAATTGTTGACATCTCCAAAGCTTTTGACACGGTGCCCCACTCAGCAATCGCACTATGCCTGGCAAGGAAAGGTATCTTGGCCCCATTAATTGATTTAATAATTGAAATATATAAGAAAACCAAAACCAACATCAGAACCACAGGTGGTACTGGGGTCGAGATAGAAATCCTCAGGGGAGTTAAGCAAGGCAACCCCCTGTCCCCCATATTGTTCAATTTGTGTCTGGTACCGCTGCTAGCGGTAGAAGAATTCACAGAAGGGATTAATATAAATTCTAATAATAAGATCTCTATATTAGCCTTTGCGGGCGATATCATTCTAATAGGAATGGATAAAAAGGAAGCTCAAATATAATCATTCATGGTCCAAAAATACCTGGAGAGTCTCGGGATGAATATCTCCGAGGACATTGGATGGTGAAGTCAGGCAAGAGGTCAAGGGGATACTTCATCTTACAACCTTAACCTCGATCGGATTCTTTTACACGCCCAAAAATAATGGTGGACTAGGGTTGCCGAGGTTTGAACATCCAGTGAAGCTCGGCACTCTAAAAAGCGCGATTAATATCAAACTAAAGAACTAAAACTGAAGAAAATAACCAACTCCCTGAGGATAAATTGGCCAGTAACTTCCTCGGACATTGATAAAGCCAAGAAATGCTTAAGAAACGAACACATTAGACAATGGACCGACTTGCGCAGTCAAGGCCAGGCTGTGGCTGACTTTGCAAGAAAAAAGCTTGGTAACATATGGCTGAAAGAATACCTGCTAAAACCATTTCGCTTCATTGACGCCATAAAATTAAGGACCAATACCTTCGGTACAAGAGTAGTTCTAGCAAGAGCAGATGTGGCGAAGATGTCATGCTCAGCCCGAGACCCTAGACCATATTTTAGGGCTATGCAAATACACAAAAGGCTTAAGAATCAAGAAGCATGACGAGGTAAAGACCTTCCTCGCCCAAAAACTGTCAACGAGCAATCAGATATTTGTCGAACCTACTATTAAGATTGGAGATAGTCCGTTTAAGCCGGACCTTGTAGTGAAAAACGAGGAACGGCTTCTCGTAGTCAATGTCATAATCCGCTACGAGAACAGAGATTATCTCCAAAAAGCCGCAAAAGAAAAGGTTGATAATTACTCTGCTTGCTTTAGAGGATTAAAACGGAGATATGGTGTCAGAGAGGGAGCGGTTTTGCTGGTGGTGCTCGGCAGCAGAGGAGCAATAACGCCGGATACTATAAACAACTACGAGGTCCCTACGAGGGGGTACCTCGGAAGTATGAGACTTTAATAGAAGTCTCACAGGACTGGCCAAATGCCTAGTAATTCTAGTGATGTGCTTGAGTCCCTTAATGGGAAAGCGACACGCCGCTGGCCTCAGCCGCGTATGTGCTTGGAAAGCAATATGCTGCTGGTTCAGTGGCATTTGCTGGAAGGCTATACGCCGCTGGACTCAGCTGCGTGTTGTTATCCCTCAAGGCCTTTAGCAGCAAGCCGCCATGAAACGGTTGTGTTGCGGGGCTTTGGGGGATCATAGGTACTCGGGGGCAGGCGAGACCTCGATCTCGTCTGCCCAAGTCGCACTCCTACCTCCCAGTAATACCGCCGGTAACATACTCGCCACATCAGCGATGGGAATTGTTCCCCGCATGTGGCGTGCATGGCTAAACGGAGAGTGCGGCGACGAAGGAGTGAAAGACAACTAACACCTAAATCGGTTGCCGATCTAACGGTGTTTTAACTGTGAATGAAGGATCATATCCAATATGAAAGAAGGAACTCGTTCCTTCGATAGATATGATGACGATCTGACTTAAAATGGACATGAGATGGATACAGAAGGAATGAAAATATAGATAGCACATAAATGCGAAATCATTAATAGTGATAAAAATGAAGCCACGAACGCAGCGCTTCCTGGTCGCGGAAGCGCTGTGGCGGATTTATCCGCTCCGGAGGGGACCATGGTTGACGACCCGGCTATAACCACGGAAACGAATTGGAAAGTCATGGTGCCATTAGCGGGTGATCAGGTTGCCTGTCCAGTTTGTGAAAAAAGGAAATTCAGCAAAGCTTCCCAAGTTTAAGTTTCCAAAAAGCTTCCAAAGATTCCCAAAGTTTCGTGGGGCGCAGTGCCACATACCTAAGTGCAGTGGCCCGAATCCGAGAAAAGAGGGAGCTTATAAATGTGAAGCATGCCCCATGAGCTTTGGGTCTCAGAGAGGGCTTTCTACCCTACCCCCACGAAAGGCAAGCGTATTCTGCCTTGAGAAACGTGAAAAGAAGGGAAGCGGACCCCCCAAGTAAAAAAGATTATAGGTTTCCGAATGTTGAAATTAGCAAGATCCTCACTAGCAACACAACCCAGTAAAGTAAGTACAAAAGAAGGAAAATAAAGTAAACTAGTGAGGAAGCGAACCCTGAGGAGGTTGCCCAGGAGACAGAGGGAGAGTGCGATCCCGCACTTCTTCAGGCAAGCAAGCAAGCAGTGTATCGTGTTTTATGGTCCCATACCTCAGCGACGACTTTACACTATACTGAACCCAGGTCCCCTAGGACCATAAAAAGTTGAAATACGCCCAACCAGCGCGCACAGGTACCCAGTACCTTGCTACATTGAGCAGTTAGGCCTGCAGGGGCTTTCGCTCGCCTCAGGCCAGACGGGGCTGTTTCTAAGCCCTACCGTCCCTCCAGGACGGTTCCAGAGCAGTCGGTACGCTGCTCACCCGCTGACGTAACCGTTCCGAAGAAAGGGGGGGGGCAACCGCACTCCGTAAACGGTCGTCTTGCCACTACGAGTCCATGCCCGAATTTGGTCGAACAGAGGGGTCGCTACTCCCTCCGGGCTAACACTTAACCGCCCGTGGTACCGTTCCAAGTTATTGGTGGCACTATCCTGTGGATGTACGACCACGTTACTGCCGGCTCGACGACCTGCTTGCCGAGCTTCAGCAGACCCAGATGGGACTCACGTAAGCGGGGGCATCAAGGCAACGGGCATCGGTCAACGCCGATGGTCCGGTCCCGGGACTTACCCGACGACCCACCCTTGATATCGAGATAGTGGGTGCGCTACTACCAAGGCCATATAGAGAGAGTGTAACCGTACTTAAACGCCTTACACTCCCAGCGACCTTCCCTGTGGTGTACATAGAGGACTCCCGTAAACGGGACGTTCGTCCCGACGGTCCACCCTGGCTGCGGGAACGTGTGTTTGCCAGCCCCCATAGGCTCGCATAAGAGAGCCCTCCCTGCGGAGGCTAATTCAGACCATGCGTGTTCACAAGAGCATGAGATCAACGGAAACAACGAGTCTATCCTAAAATGAAGACTCGAATTAATTAGAAAAATTGAGACGCCAACCGACATACCTCCTGTTTTAAGGGAGGTATACGATTGGTTGAAGTATATTTGGCAACATGAACAAGGGAACAGGGAAGTCCTTGTTGAAAAAATAAATCATTTTATTTGCACATCTATATATGGAGTTATTCGAAAAACAAACAATATCGAAACGAAAATGGATAAAAACAAAAAGCCCCAACATAATAAAAGTCGGAAGAACAATAGAAGTTCCAGAAAACGTTTCTCCTATAGACGTTGCCTGAAGATATCCCAGGAATGTCCTAAAAAGTTGACCGACGTTGTTATCAACAACGATCGCGCACACCTGGAACCCGCCAGGCAGCCACCAGAGGCAGCCGATGTCAAGAGGCTCTACGAGGATTTGTGGGGTTAGACAGGACCTTCAAATTCCCCAATCCAAAGAAGTAGAGCCTCCGAGCTGTCATTGAATGTTGTTTCCGCCAATAACTGCTGAGGATGTGGCGGAGAAAATAAGTAAAATGAGAAAGAAGGCTGCGGGAGAGCCTGATGGGTTTATTAAGGAACATCTAATGATAACCGGCCTGCCCGAAATTTTAGCAAAAGTTTACATGCGTTGTTTTAGTTCCTATTATCCTCCTGTATGGAAGGATAATAGAACTACGTTAATACCGAAAGCGAATAAGCCTAGCAGCCGGATCGAGAAGTCGAGACCTATTACAATAGGCCCCATTCTTGGCCGAATGTTCTTCTCCATCCTCGACAGGAGGATCAGAAACGTGGTTGTGCTGAATCTGAGGCAGAAAGGTTTTACATCCGAAAGTGGATAGACTTGCTCAATGTTGCCTTAAATCATAGCAAAAGGGAGAATTGGGGGATATTCACAATTGTGGATATCTCCAAAGCATTTGACACAATATCCCAATCGGTTTTAGCACCTTTCCTGGCTAAGAAGGGTATACCGGCCCGCATAATCGTGCTGATTATCGATATGTATCAAAATAACAAAACTATTATTAGAGCTAATGGTAAAAAAGGATTCGAGATCAAGATCCTTAGAGGAGTTAAGCAGGGCGACCCCTTGTCACCTCTGCTATTTATCTTGTGCCTAGAGCCACTGCTGGAAACGATTGAGGAACAAACCAGTGGCAAAAAGTCAGTCAACATCAAAAGATTCCGGTCCTGGCTTCCGCTGACGACATTGGCTTGCTTGGCGCCAACGAAAGGGAAGCACAACACCAAGTATACTCTCCATGAATACCTTAGGGGCCTATATATGACCATCTCGAGGGACAAGAGCCAAACGTTCCAGATTGTCGCTAAAAAAAAAGACCCCTGGTTTGTTAACGAACCGCGACTGAGCCTCAAAGGCAAGAATATTCCCACAATATCTTCAGGTATTTAGGCGCCAAAATGGGGTCGTAGAAGAATATCCACTGTGGCATTATGATGCCCGAGATTCTGAGCGTGGTTAGAAGAGTCAGATTTCATTTCTCTTAAACCATGCCAGAAAATCGAATTAATTGACAAGTACATCTTGCCGCATTATATTTATCATTTGCTTGTAAGCCCGTCAAGTGACAGTGTATTAAAGTTGCTGGACAGCGTAGTCAGGCAGGAAATAATGGCCATCTTACACCTAGTGCTTTCAACTGCCACTGGCTTCTTTTGCGCCCCTACGGTCTGTGGGGGGCTAGGATTGCCAAGGTTTGAACACATTGTCAAACTCGGTACCCTGAAAAATGCATTAAAGATCAAAAACTCAATTGATCCAGCAGTCTCTAATCTCTTTAACGAAGAATGTGAAAGTAAACTAAAGAAGCTGGCTAACTCCCCAAGGATCAATTGGCCGGCCACTTTTGAGGACTTGGAAAGAGCCAAACGAAGATTAAAAGGCTCTCATGTTAAACAATGGGCTGAACTGAGAAGTCAAGGACAAGGGGTGATTGACTTTTCTAGGAATAAATCTGGCAACGTGTGGTTCGATGAGTATAATCTGCTCAAGCCATCGAGATTCATAGATGCCCTTAGACTTAGGACGAACACCTTTGGAACAAGAACCGTATTGGTACCGGCCGATAAGAAGATAGACGTTGCTTGTAGAAGACGTCGTGCCCAGCCCGAAACTCTTGGACGCATATTAGAACTGTGCCAGTACACCAAAGACCTAAGGATTAAAAGGCACGATGAGGTGAAGTTTATCCTCGCTGACAATTTAAGAAGGAATAATGGGGTGTTTGTCGAACCGACTCTAAGAGTGGGAGGTAATCTGGGAAATTCGGTAAAAGCATCTTGGGATGTCAGGAAGAAAGCCTCTTGATCAGAGCGATGACGCACGTGAACTTGCTGCGAGAATCTGCTGTCTAACTCGAAGATCCAACCGAAGTGGACGACTCTTCCAAGGAAAGCGGTTCTTCGTTCGTATATGATATAGCTGCGTAAGCTGATGATGGTGCAGCGAATTTGGCGGAGACGTACTCAGCGAGCTGACAATCTGAAGGTTTACATGCTGCTGCAGGTACAGTTCCAAGAATGCATCACTTTTCTTGACGCCATGATATGATATATCATACCAGTAATTGGTGGTGTGCTTCGCAGCGACCCTTCTCATGTGTCCCAAGTCCAGGTTATTTTGCATGACAGCACGATACTCTACTTCAAGGTGCTTGTTCCAATCATATGTTCGAGAGAGGCGAGTTGCCAGTGAGGGAAGCTTGTTTTCGATGTGACTTGTTAATCGTGTGTACAGGGGAATATTGTTTCGTAGTGCGTCGACTAGGTCTTCTTCTTCATCGAGCTCTTTTAACTTGTCTTGGATAACTTTGAACCGACTCTACGCGCTGTCGATATATTTATATATATATTTGTGATATGACCTTAACAGGGTATTAGCCTTGTTCTCGACACAAGGATATGATGTTTTATGCATTCGACATTGTTTTGGCGGGAATTGGACCTAGCAATGAATCCGGCTTGAAAGACCAAAATGTTTGGTTGTTTTCGCAGTATAACTCGTCAACGAGAGTCGTAAGTTTTATATTATATAAATTTCTTCTGTAATACCCTTTTCCTTCATTAATTGTTGGAGGTCTTTGGTGAAGTTCTTCGTTGCGCCTTCTTTGTGTATTTTCTCTGTACGCTTGCACCAGACGTATATATATTATGTCGTCTTTTAAACCGTAATAGATTATTAGCAATAACCAATTAGTGAGTGAGGGTTTACTTTAAAATTTCAACCCAACCGCATGCTACTTTTCAGTTTTGCAGCTCCTTGTAATAGCAAAAAGATGTATAAAATCTTCAATAGTCCTCAAAGTAATAAGCGATTTCTATGTTTGACCATGATCATATATAATATAAAATTCTGTCTAGTGATTATTTCTATCACATGTATTTATCGGAAACAGAACGAATCCATGTCAACTTCCACATTCTTAATTGCGATCTTTACGGGAGCCACCTTGTTCGCCTCCGCCGTAAGAATCCGCGATAACACTCATTGCAGTATCAAATTTCTTAGCTGCTGATAAGTGCATTACGGTATACACTACCCGTCTCAACGAGACTACCTACTTGTTTCTCCTTATATGCCTACAAGTTCTACACGAACTTCATACGACCTTTATACGATCGAGAATATTTACGTGTTTTCTATTGGTGTTACTCTCCTTTTCGACTTTACGACATGCCTCGTGAAGTAGCGGCTTTTTCCTCGACCGTCACCATCTGCCACTCCGCTTTGTCTTTCCAACAGTCCTCGTTGCTGGGCGTCGACCGCGGTCTTGATCCTCCAAATGTGCTTAATGAGTGATCAAGAGTTACCGGTTCGCGTCAACATGTCGGCAAGAGTGCTCATGAACACGTATAACGCGTTCTGATTTTCGTACTGCGGCGAACGTATGGACAACGGCGTCATTCCATATACCGCGGATGATTATATTCTTCTGATACTTGTTAGGGACACCAATATCTAACTTGCACAACTTGCCGCAGCTTTCTCACTTTCTAAAAGCACTAATCTGGCAGATTTTATCCAGACACCGTCTCATACAGAGCCTTGAACAAACGGCTAATAGTAACGATCCACACATAAAACCTTCGTCTCTATCTAGGTGTTGGTGACATATTGACGGGTTTGGTACCATTGCCTGGCGTGGCTTCGTAATAGGATGGCTATCAACCGCATTACTGACAGATCGTCACAATCATAAAGTTTGACAAGTTCGTCCAGGTGCCGCATCCAGTGTTCGATTACAAGCTGGTCCATTGTGGGATCTAAAATCGGATTAATAGTTTATCGCCAGGTCATAAGCCAGACATACGTCGATGCGCGTGCCCGCGAGTGTGAGTGGTTATTTACATACCTCAGCATTCGTTTCAGGCAGCCCAGCTGGTCGTTTTTGGCCGTAATCCTAAGAGATACACGTAGCCAACGCGAGCGGGGCTCTCGTCGACCATATATTCCAATAGCACCAGTCACACTTCCCGATTCTCGTTTTCCGGATCTTCACGTCGTAAAGTGAAAAGTCCGGGGAGAAATCATATCGTCTCCTCGAGCTCGTAACGAAAGCACCGTAATGTATCGATGGTATATAATGGTATATAATGGTATAATGTAGATGGTATACCAAGGACGGCGGTTAGAGTATTGATAAATGAAAGACCCGAAGAAGTACTGAGGGCATTGAACGCGGTGAACGCTGTTGGCAAGATTCCAGCAAAATGCAAGGAGGCGAGAGTGGTCCTCATTCCCGGGTAAGGACCACTTCATTTCATGAAAACCAATACGAGTTTAGAAGGAAGAGGGGCACTGTTGACGCCTTGCGCCGTGAGGTTGATCTTGCCGATTGGGCCAAAAGAAGAAACAGAATAACTGTGTTGGTAGCAGTCGATGTGAAGAACTCCTTCAATACCCTCAGTTGGAGCGTGATCTTGAGGGAAATGGGTGTTAAAGGGATATCAAAGAAACTGTTGACGCTCCTAGAAAATTATTTTGAGGACAGAATATTATAGTCAGAACGACGGGCGGAACAGTTAGGTGAAGCGTACGCGGGTGTCCCTCAGGGATCAATATTGGGGCCGCTACTGCGGAACCTGGTGTACTACGGGCAATTAAAGGAGTTATAGGCAACTTCTCGCCTGCACGCCGTGGCATTTGTCGACGACGTAGCGGTCATACTTGACGTGGTTAAGCAGGAAGAGGTGACCACGAAGCTATCTGATGATATGGGCATGATTCCGCGGTGGTACGCTGATTGTGGATTAAGGATTGTTCGTGAGAAGACTGAAGTGATATTCTTGAAGGGCAAACGGATCCCCAAGATAATTGAGATAAACGTCGAGAGACACCTCCTGACGACGAGACAGGAAGTGAAATACCTTGGAGTCTAGCTGGATTGCAATAGAAGTTTCGGAGCTCACTTGGAAAAGGTGTGCGGGAAGGTCGACGCCCTTACGGGAGCATTTAGATCTTTGTTCTCCAATGTCAACGCGCACACCGGCTCTGTAAGGAGACTCAATTATGGGGTCTGGGAGTCGGTGGTATTATATGCGGCGCCTGTATGGGCCAAGGCAATTGAAATTAAGAAGAAGAGGAACATCTTGAAAAGAGCCTAAAGGGCTGCATTGACAAGAGTTTCTACGGCCTACCGTACAGCTTACCATGCAGCACTGTGCGTGCTTACGGGCTTTATGCCCATTTATTTCATATCTGAGCTACGGATCGAAAAATATCGTATTAAGGAGGAGGATCATCAGGAGCAGTATAACACCCATTCAAGAGCTGGTGCCGCCTTGGTCTATCAAGAGAGGATTATGACAGTGAAGGCACGCATCGTGGAGAAATGGAAGGAGGAATGGCGATTTTACAGAGAAGACAATTAGACAAAGCGACTGGTAGTGGATGTATGTTTATTTATAAGATATAGGAGGAATATTGATCACTTCGCCACGCACATCCTGATAGCGCATGGAATTTTTAATGTTTATTGTATAATGATTAATAAGGAGGGCCACTCCAGACGTTGGGACTGCAATGGTAAACGCGATGACGCTGAACATACGCTTTTCCACTACCCAAGTTGGATACGTGAGAGGACGGAGCTAGAAAATTACGTCGGCACACCACTAAATTTAATGGAGCTAGTGGTGAAGAAGTAGGACAACTGGGTAAGGTTTCAGGTCTTTTGCACAAACGTCATGCTATCAAGAATGACGCAGGAAGAGAGGAGAAGAGAGGAGAAGAGCAAGAGAAACAACAGAAAGAAATGGAACTCAAGTATGAGGGAACGGTGCGTGGTTAATCCCAACCCTGAAGTAATGCTGTAAGGCGGTTCCGTTGTTAATATCTGCACAGAAGAGGAACGAGGTGAGGAGGGGTTTATAGTGGGTATGGCAACGCCATCGGCCAAATCCCACATAGTCCAGCCTGGGCATGCGTAACAGCATTTCCCCCTGCTCGCGCAAAAAAGTGGTCCCGTCGTCGAAGAATCGAGTAGCCTAACAGACTCGACCGGACGGTTGTCTCACGACTGGAGGACTGACGAGAATGTCACAGCTTCTCATGTGTTGCGCCAAATGCAATAGTCCGTACGAGGTCCCTCACGGTCTGGCCGCCAAGACCTACGCATTGTTACACTGACCCACAATAAACCTAAGGAAAAACCATAAACCGAATCTTTTTAGCTTTATCTCTATTCATACAAGTATTTTCGGTTTGCGGATGGTCCTGATGTTTTTTGCACGCTCTTACCAATTACAGAGAAAGCGGGTGTCTAGCGAAATAGCGGGTTTTTCCCATGAACAAGTACGCCCATGAGCCACATCTGCAGAAGACTTTCTCTTCATAGTTTTATTTATTAACCAATGGACATCGCGGATCGTTACCCTCATTTTCCTACCAAAAAGTGTGAACGACGAATCCGCGTTCTAAGTTTAAAAAGGCACACCCACACCGAGCTTTCCTCCTTAATGATGCGAGACGGGTCTACGACACTTCTTCTAATCTTTTTGTAATCAACTTAACTGTGTTAACATTAAAGGCAGTCATCTGAACTCAGGCAACTAGTTATCATTAAAATTTACGCGACAAGAGGAGCATCGGCCTCAGGGCCACCTTCGATCGGTTACAGCGACTGGGGATTCTGAAGATAAGGGAGATGTCAGCATAATAGACGCAGCTGATGAAATGGACACTCCAAAAGGGGGGACTAAAGAAAAAAACAAAGTGAGAATAATCTTACATATAAAACTATCGGCTGGGAAAACTTCGCTCTTTCTCGGTAAGGGATTGAAAGAAGAGGACTATTTAGTACGAAACTGGAGTTTCCAGCAAAAGAATTTTACTACAAAAATGACAATGACGAAATAAAGATCGATTTGAATATTAGTAACGATGACGTAATAGAAACAACTAACAAAATAACATCTAAGAAAGCGGTCGGGTGGGATAGAGTTCCAGGGGATATTGTTAAACTGATTGCTCAAAAAAGAACGAACGAAGTATGTCAAATGTTTAATTATATCACAGAGGATGGGAGAATTCCAGAAATTTGGAAGACAGGCAGGGTAATACTACTACCAAAACCGGGGAAGGATCTTTTACATTCCAGCGCTTATAGGCCTATTAGCATTTTACTAGTAATAAGTAGGATGTGGGAAAATATAATAAAGAAACTGATAGAAAGATGTATTGGGGTGGATTCATTCAACAATATCCATCATGGATTCAGGAAGAAAGATAGTGCGGTAAGTGCTGCTTGTCGGTTAATGAAAATTGCAAATTCCTGTAGAAATAGAAAGAGATTAATACCAGCGCTGGTTACTATAGATATTAAAAACGCTTGTAATACAATAAAATGGACAAAGATACTCGCTGAGATCAGGGAAAAGAGAATACTTGTTAAACTGGTGAGGCTCATACGTAATTATTTATCCAAAATGAAAATAGTTGTCACTAATACGTTCGAAACGATAGAAAGATACGTATATGCAGAAATCCTACAGAGATGGGCTCTCAGCCCATTCTTGTGGAACATTGTATATGACGGACTCTTAAAAAGTTTAAAACACATTGAGAGATTAACTGGAATCGGTTTCACGGCTGACCTGGCTCTCATACTTAAAGCTAGAAAGTTCGAAAACATCAATTTGATAGTAAATAGAGCAATGAGAAGGGTCAACTAATAGTGCACATCAACAGGCTTACAGTTGGCCAATGATAAAACCGAAATTATATTACTCACAGGTATGAGGATACAGGAGGATATAGACATCAGGATTGAAAAACATAATCTGAAAGCAAAAAATACGATAAAATACCTAGGATTAGAAATAGAAATCAATTGGAAATTTATTACCCACATAGAAAAAGAATGTGCAAGAGCTGATGCAATTATGGAAGCTTTGAGAAGCCTACTACCAAATGTGGGAGGACCATTGAACCATGCTAGAAGACTATACTATAATATCTAGGAGTCTGTGTACGCGATACCGATATGGATTAGAGTGCTAAAGATGAGTAAAAACAAGAAAAGCGCGAAAAGCGTACAAAGAATGACACTGACCAGAACATCAACAGTTTATAGAACGGTATCACATGCAGCTCTGTGCGTATTAACAGAATAGAAGAAATTGAAAACACGATTGAAAAAGTTATAGAAACCTGGAAAGAAGAATGGAGATACCATAACAAAAATAACTGGACAAGAAAAATAATTGATGACGTAAGCAAGAAAATAGAGGGAGACTATATAAAAAAAAACGCTAACCAATGATTGGATCTCTAAAAAAGAGCCCGATGATGCGGAACATGCATCGCTCAACTTTTCAAGACGGATCACTTAACGTACAGCCCTTGAAAACCTTATCGGTGAAAGCATACAGATGGGGAATATAATTAAGTTTGTAATGGCTGAGGATAATATGGAAGTAATTTCAAATATGTTCATAATGAAGGCTAAAGAAAAAGAACATGAACTCTTCACAAGACGTAGACATAGGACATAACCTAGAAAATAAAACTATTCAGACAACAAGTAAGGAAATTAATTATCCGACAACTTCTCTTATGTATTCTGTTCTATCTATCTATTTAAGCAATTAATGTAATTATTCATTTATCTATCTTGAATACTTGCGTTGTGGAATTATTTATTTATTTAATTACTTTTAAATTGAATTATGTAATGTGATATGTAATATGATAATTGCTTAATGGTGAGTATTAATACGAAATGTTATGTTCCGTGACTTAACCTGTACACAACGAAATGGTTACACAGTTCTGATAACTGAAATATTATTAAATTGTCTATAGATACTACACTCACGCATGATTAACGATGGTATGTTGTAAACAAGCAACCACTTGATATAGTAAAATTTAATTACGAATATTATATATGATTTAAACTTGATATGGTAAGTAGATATTTGAGTGCACATATCTGTGAATTTTCTGACCAACACTGTCCAAATGAAAGCACATTACTAAATACATATTATGGATTAACTTTATATGTAAATAAGATTAAGAATTTTTAAATAACAAACAATTGTTTCACTCATCATGTTATTATCTTGATCTTAAAATTTATCTGTTTTTTTTTTTAATATAATTATATTTACTTGTTAGTATTAAATAAACTTTGTTTATTACAGATTTATACACACAAAAAAGAAAACATAAACATAGGGGAGATTCGGAAAAAATAAAAGGAAAGAAACGAAAACAAATAGTAGAAAGTACAGAAAGACGTACGACATTGGATATAATTATTTTTCTATCTATCTCGAGAACGAGGGAAGATATTTAACACATAAATCTGAAGTTGTTCATATACAAGAATCAACAATGGACAGAGAGAACTGACCATAAATTATAAATAATATAACCGAAATTGGCTAATTAACTGACATAACGGCAACAAATTTATACTTATCAAACAATTGTGTACCAGCAAAAATAAACAGTATATAATAAATGACACGAATGAAGATGTGCTGTCCTTTAATATAAACTATCTTTTACAAGAACTTGATTGACCTTATAATTCGAAAGACATTTAAACAGAAAGATAAGTTAGAAAGAAAATGGTTGTCACAATACAGAGACAAACAATGCCTCTTTTGATCAGATTGTCTGACATTTCTAAAATTAAATGAAACTAGTTCATTTATTAAAGGCCGGACCGATAGAAAACATTTTGTATTTGTTAAGGTATGGAGTGAATTTGAAGAGGTATACGAAGAACATTATTCGGATATTCACATAATTTAGCTTGCCACGTGGGTTTGTCGCGTCGGTTCGAGATTATTTCACGTTCTGCACGTAAGGTAAGAGATTCGTACTCCAATTAATAACAATTGATAGTTGTTTCAAAATTTATTATAAAACTGACAGAGTAATGGTACAGAATGTCACAGTAACAGAACAGAAATAGGAATGGAATGTCGAGTGCTGACTTGGAAGGATTTTTATATCAAGGGTTTGGCTCCTATGGAGGGATTATCGCTGGATGCCGGCACACGGGTATGCTGTTACTGCTTAATTGTAGTTTTGATGGCTATGGTATGCGAACTGGTATGTAAAATGTAATTATCCTATCGCTATATTCCGAGATCACCGTGACACGTTACTCGCTGAAGCCCTAGGGCACCTGATTTCACACTGCGCATCGCTCTTTTCTCTCAACGGAGGCCTAGGTCATCATGCGACGGTTACATATATACTACAGAGGGGATACATACTTGTGTGTGTTCGTTTTACGTTTCCTCATTCTTGCACCTACAATACAAATGTACTATATATTTAACAGTATTAAAAAGCCGAAGAATATGAAGAAAGTTCTGTTTACTCAACTTGTTCAGAAGCGTATATTTTAAATTGTACTATAAATACAGTAGCGGTAATATACTAACGTACAGGTCAACTATCAATTTTTGGATGACACACAGATTGTTGTTAAGCATGTAAGAATATCTAAAATAAAGTAAAGCCTTTTTCATTTCCAGAATTGAAGGCCATATTTACCTTTATCGTGACCTATCGCTTTTGAGACGGGCAGTTACTTACGTATATTGTGTTAGTAGCTACATAAGTCGAAATATCAACATTGTATACAACTTTTGTCAGTACCTGTCAAGCTATTGAATTACTTGGGAGTGTAGAACACGAAAAACGGATGCTCGAACTGATCGAATTATTCATCGCTTATTCAAAGTGAACAGATTTAAAACAGACGTTTACATTTCTGAAGAAATAGTACCAAATGTTGACAATAATAGTGTGAGAACAGCCCGACATCGATTAAACGCATTTGGATCAAAGGAAAGAGTTGCAAGGAAGGTGTTCAAATTTATGAACAGAAAGATAAGGATTTATGGCATTGCTGAGTGGACTGAGCGAACCCCTAAGAGGAATCTCGGCTCAAAAACTATTAATGAGCGAATAGCGTCATATATCACTTGATAAAAGAAACAAACTTTTATCCTTCACCATCATCTTCAGCGATCAACAACCGAACAGATGTGAGAAATCAATCATCAATAGCTATTGTTTTTCATCTTGCGAGAACCAATCATGGTCTGATCGCCGCACCAAGGAGCAGTCATCAAAAGTAGAATCGTTCCTCACCTTATGATACTCTTAAATGGTGATCTGACTGTCGGACACTCTACATCATATCTAGAAGGTACAGTCTCTTAACACTCTGGGGACCGGCTATACTGACACACACATAGCCTGAATTCCTGGCTGTTTTTGGAGCAACTGAAAAGATTCAAATCATCGCTCGGAATGTTCGTTCGGATTTACATTTCGATTCGATATACATTTATTGAATTATATAAGTATGATATTTTGTTCCAAAATCTTTTATATTCTTCACGTAGCTTCAATATTCTATCCTTCCAGGACCTCAGGCTTTTCGGCGAAAAACTTCAACACGATTATTTATGTTTATGTCGATCAAATTTCTTATATTTGTTAAGTTGGAACAAACTTTCTGTACGAACCAATAGCATTTAAAACAAGTGTAATAGTTAATTAAAAATCGGAGACGAATTTTCCGAGCGAATCCTAATAGCATTTAACAAGTATATTTTATTAAAACTCAATGAGCATATTTGAAGATACTTCTAGCAGCATTTTTTAGTGTGATATGCTTGGAAACAATTTCCTCGATGGAGAGGTACTAAGCAAAATTTACCAATATATTCTGTTGTTTGCAGTACATACGCCACATTTTCTCCCTGAATACTTTTATTTTCCAGTGCCAACAATTTGTTGTAACATAAGCTGGCGCATAAGCTCAGATTATCTTCTTGATGGACTCCTATAAGAAGCATGTCTGGTACATGTTGACGACAATTTCAACTATATCTTCTACTGCTTCAGAATCATTACTTGCCCAATCTTTCATCAATCAAAGTACAAAAATGTATATTGTAGTTTATTCGTAGCGTTTAACTTTTTATATACTACGAATGAATCGAACAACGCACAATTAATTATTCAAACCACAATTTTCTTTCACCACATAATTTTTTTACGAAGTATTGAATAGTATGACAAATATTGATCTGCTCATCCACACCTTTCACGTTAATATCATATATTTATCGATACAAGTAGGTTTCGTTTTTATGTTACAATTGACATTTTTTACGAAACGTACTAGCACCATGAATTGTCGAAATCATATGAATTAGTCGAGCATCCTTCCATGAAAGAAAGAGAATTTCACCATTTCATCTAAAGGTCGTTTCGTATTGGTTCAACTGCAGTACTTGCGGTTTGAAATCTGATGAAAGTTCTCTGTTTTTCTCATAGTTCCGCATATTCCTACTTTAGTCTTTAGTGAATTTGCAATAATTCTTAGACTATTATAGTAATTATCTTGGTAGACGTGGTACCTGATCAAGGTATGGTTCTAAACGAGATTTAATTGTTCCCTTTAATCTTTCCTTTCTTCGTCTATAAATTTCAATATTCCCAATATATCCTGTAATAACTTCACATATCAGTCGAACGAGGAAATCACATTTTATGATCTTTGCCGGAATACATGATCGAAATTTTAGTCTTCCTTTCCATGGTATCTCATAGCTACAGCCAACGATATTTCTTGATTTGGCTTATATATGAGTTGACATTTTTTTAACGAAGTAATCTCATATTGATTTTATTTTGAAGAGTCTATCTGTAGTATTACCTTGCAAATTATTATTATTGAAATGGAGTAATTATCAAATTTTTCGAAATCTGTTCCGAGTTATTACTTTTACAAAAATCGGAGTTTCTAAGTATGGATCAGTAGACCAATAATCTTTAATGCGATCCTTTTTTACATATCCCATAAGGAAAACAAGAGCAAGAAATTTCTTATTTCCCTTATTTCTACGTCTGCCCACGTTAATATTTTATGGTTTTTCTTCCATCTGTATTCATTTTGATGGTAATATAGGTTGGTTTCATGGCAAGGCATTTCAGAGAAATCATTTCCAAAGAATGAACTTACCATTTCATTAATGCTAGTATGATCGGATACAAATTGCTTTAGGCCAGGATTTCCTATAAAATTTTCAAGAATAGGAATTTTGTTTTACTTGGTCCATGAACTTGTTTCGTAAGATATAGAACGGTCTTCATCAACTTCACTATTGTCTGAATCGCTCGGCAAAGGACGAGTGCTTCTATTTCTAGTAAAATCAATTTCAGTGCCACTATCACCAATATTATCTTCACTTCCGGCAGTACTTGGTACATCTGACAGTACTTCTAAATAAAATTATTAAATAAAATTAACATTACTAAATAACAGCGTCAAGTCTTCTATAGAGGAGATGCAGCGACTTCTAAAAATCGCGGTTTTCCGTTTACGAATGAACATCAACTCTTGAAGGTGACATAATTTCCTCATTGGCATGGTATGTGGGAGAACGGTCCCGATGACTTGCGACGCAATGTTTGAAAACGCGAGTCTAGGGAGAGATAGCGAAGCCACTTGAAGTAGTCGAAATCTATGTCCTCTCTCGTTAGCGTACAGGATTAAAGGGCTTTGCGTGAGGTGTGTATGGTAAACGTGACTGTTGCATTCGCTTATAGTATTTCTTACATAAAGTAGGGAAGATGCTGTACCTTCCGATAAAAGGACCATGAGAGACGGCACAGTATGTATTCCAGAATCTTAAGCGAACACGCATGTAACGAACTTTTCAATATAACTTTTTATGTCGACCAATTTCCTAAATCGGAACGAACTTTCCGGGCAACCAATATTACATCAATATATCGATAACGGTCCCGTACTATTCAAGTATGTGATGTAAAAACACTTTCATAACATTTCGTTTATAGCATCCATATCCATTGTAATTTCTTTCCTCATTTGTTTAACAGTAGTTAAAATCTTTAAAGATACCACATGAGGTATGAAAGACGCGAATTCGCGTCTCTAGTCTCCAGAGTGTTAATAGTCACGCATCCAATAAACCAATGTCATGCGAGTGTTCGGACTCGTACAAAAGAAATCCTTTATTTTGGAAAAAAAAGCCGACGAGGTAGAATTTCTTTCGCGAGATAGCACTTGAGCAGTGATCTAAGATAATTTTGATAGACGAATCGAAATATAATAGAATCAGAGCCGATGGAAAAACTTTTAGATGTTACATTGGAGAGAAATACTGAAAATATTTTGTGACAAAATCAACGATCAAAAGAGATGTGGGATCGGTACTTGTTTATTGCATAGTGCAATGCTTATGAACAGTGTACCCTTTATTGAATCAGGGAATCATGGGCCATTATATTTATTTAAATGTATTAAAAGAGGTATTGCTATCATGTAGAAAAAAATACATGACAGATAACTGAATTTATCAAAAAGGTAATGATTCGAAACATGTCGCACGCGTCATTAAGATGATTTAATCGGATTAAAATATTAATTGTTTCAAATAACAGACATTATCTCCTGACCTGAATTTCATAGAAATGTTATGAATCAACGTAGAACAAATATGTAGAAAATACAAGAAAAGTCGCAAAATTTGGAAGAATTTCACACTTTAGTAGAAGAAGCGTGAAGATCAATACCTCGGGATAGAATTATGAGTCTAATCGATTCCATGCCACGGAAATGTGCAGCTGTGATACGACCAAAAAGAATTAACTACTAGGTATTAAGAACTTACAATCGTAAGTAAACATTTGATACAAAAATATATTAATTTTTCATTTATATGCAAGCAATGGTAGTCCCCAAAACTACTATTAAACATAAAATACAAATTTATAGAATTTTTGGAATAAATAAAGACTTTTCTAATATGTGATAAAAGGAGATTCAAATTTTATAAAAACATGATTTCTACACCATTGTGCACTTTCCAAAAGATTACAGATAGCTTAAAAATTAAAATGCAACCTGAACGTAAATATATGACCGCTATTGTACACGGATTTATTATGGATCAATAAAATATTACTTGGGTGACAAGAAAGCGTCAAAGGGGCATAACAAGCGAAAAATATTGAAAAGAATTATCAATGCAATCACAGTTATCGGTAAACGAGGATAAGGTTACAGAGAGTGTAAATCTGAAGCATCTTATAGCAGAAAATGAAACAGAAGATTATGGTAACATTTTACATAGTACATTTGCTTAGTAAATATGACACTCTTTTGAAGAGACACAAAAATGCATAAAAACCACTAAGAAACTCAAAAGATCCCAGATAAAAGTAGGGAATCTTCGATAACGTGGATTTCTAAGATTACTAGTAAGTTCATTAAAGTAGTCAGTGCACTACTTCAAGAGACAATTGCAAAGGAAGCGATCAGATCAAAAATGTTTTCAGTACAAATCGACTCCATGCAAGATATATTATACCGAAAAAAGAAAAATATTGAATTACAAAAGGCTTGTAGCTATCGTAAACCGAAAATCTACAACAAGGAAAATTGAGTTTGAGTTTGTAAAACAAATATTGATCGCTAATAAAATTCATGTTAAAATATGTGTAAATAACTTAACAGAGGCGGTATGGCAAATATACAAAGTTAGTATAATGGTCTTTTTCGTGGCTCGCAAACGAATATGTTGTGTTTATTCGTGAGTCTTAACAAAAAATGAATATATGGGAAATTGTATGTAGAGATTCGTAATATTGCAAATTGTTAACTATAGGAAAAACATGATAGAGATCTAAAGATATCGTCTTAAAGAAAGTACTCGGTTTGTTTGCAGAACCAAATGCTGCTTTATATATTATCATCACAATTAAATTACTAAAAATTGAAGACTTTTTAATATGCAAACCTAAAACGTGTGCTAAAGCAAAGAAATTTTGCAGATTTACTATTAAAATATGAAAATATACTTACAGCAGAAATATTTGTAGTAACAACATCCTCATCAAAATATCTCCAAACAAGTGGGATAGATCTATTTAAAATCTGTAATATAGCAAACGAAACATATGAAAATTTGAAATCATATAGCAATTCTGGAAATATGATAAAAACTGCTGATATCTTTGTAACGTGTCCTAAAAGTAAATTTACATATTCTAAAAAATATAATCTAGAAATTCACAAATCGCTGCCTGTTACCAGAATAAAACGGAAAAACGGTGCAAAAGGAGGAGGAACTCCAGATAACTATATAATTAATGTAGAATTCAAAATTATTGAATTTATGTGTAATATAATATTTGATATTGTGTATGAAAGTGTTTATCGTCGTTTTTTAATCAGTAAATCATTATATGCTGATTTTGCCTATCTTGGTCCCAAAACTTTTTTGTATGGTAAAAAAAGTGAAACACAAATAAATGCAGTAATGTAAGTTTTGAAAATTTTAAAGACGAGTACGACAATTTCATTACTTATTATTATCATTATTCACTATCAGTTGAATAATTTGAAGAGAATACCAAAGCAAGCATTTGCTATAAGCATCACTGAAAAAAGTAATGTATATGAATATGAAAATGAAGAAATTAATAAAATACTTAAACAACGCCAATCCTGCAACGATTGTGCCGTTTGTTCTTACGAAATATTTAATCAATATAATTTACCAACAAATGCTTGCTCCTTATTGGGATTAACATACGAATATTTGCTCGCATTATCAGTGACTCAAACACCCTGTGAACGAAGCTTTTCTAGTTTACGATTTATAAAAAATAAATTGCGAAATACCTTGTCACAGAAAAATTTATATTCATCGATGCTTACTTGTGTCAAGAAGGATATTTTAGGAAATTCGAATCCGGATATTATTATTAATAACTTCGCCGAAAGTAGCGATTTACTGAATTCTTTATTAATTCTGTAAATGTAAAAATTATGCAAGCACATACCAAAGTGCTCAATAAATAAATCTATATATATCATAAAATGGAATTTTTCTTTTTGTTATATGTATACTGTTATTATCTAATGCTTGTTGAAAAATTTATATGAATTATAGTGAATCAAACTTGGTACGTGATTTATATATTGCTTTTTTTATACCATGAAAGCCACGTGACGGTTTTCTTATTAATTAAACAGTGTTACGCCGCGCGGCCCAGTATAGATCGTATTTCCAACCGTCACTCGCGGCCCTCCAACGTCGCCAGAGAGGCCCTCTTATCTGCCCGACGAAAAACAGACAATGTCTCCCCGAGCGCATAGTTGTCACAAAGCGGCGAGTTCTGGAACCGTCGATTTCTAACCGTTATGTTATTTTTACAAGGAAGTCGGCATACGTGATCACCAAAGCGATCGACGGCGTGATCCTAGCGTAGTGGGGAGTTGTCTTCCAGAAAGACAAAGAATCAGTTTAAGAGCTTCAGTGCCTTTTGAAAACTCACACGGCAAACAACGAGAGCTCTAACGAACGAAGTCGCTTAGTTTAATCCAGTCGAGTCAAATTTCTGTAACGCATAAACCGCATCCGTCGCCAAATAATTGTGACATTTATATTATTATATGAATTATTTGTTTAATATATACTATACATTAACCTGTTAACACAGTGTTAAATTCATTAAACCACCCCTGTTATCCTAACCGAAACAAGGGGAACGACTACTTCGCAGCGTCGATTAGCCGAATCGTAGCGAGAATTTACGCCTGTCGCTGACGCGTTTTTATCGCGATCGATTCTCTTCGCAAACGGTCGTAACAAACAGATTTACTAAAAGAGCGATGTTCATATCGGTGATCTCTTAGTAAAAATTTAAGTTCCGGGTGAAATTATTTTCAATGAATCTAACCATATATAGAATGCTACACCTTATTTTGATTTTCAGCTGATCAAAGATGTATCAAATACCGCTACCGCTATTGAAAAATTGTTTACAGAACAATAATTTATAAAGTAAACCGTTAAATAGTGTATATAGTACTAAAAATTAATTATTCACTGATAGTATTTCAAAACTTTTCTTACAACAAGCACAATGTATGTATACATAAAAGTTTTCTATGGTAAGTATTTTGGAAGCCGTCATATAAGATAAAGTTGAGAATGACCTTGGCAATATACTACAAGATAACTGGAATTGATCAGGTGTGCCCTAATCATTATAATTATTACAGTTTTCACTATTGTGTCAAATATTAATACTTATTTTGTGTGATCAGCAGCTATCACAAATGCAATTAAACACAATTGTATGAATTATTTTATTCCTTCCTAAGTGGATATTTAGTGTATATTCCATGCAAATATAATAAAAACCAAAAATGTAATGAAATTTACAAGACGAATTAAAAAAACTGTATTTGTTTTTATGATTTACTTCTACATGTAGAATGATCTATCTAGTTGCTGTATGATCCATCATACAGAAGAAACAAAGTTTTTCAATTAAAATAATTCACACAAAGTTTTCAATTTATAAACGTATAACATATTTACAGAAACGTCACAACTCTAGTTTCTAGTAATCAAACTTTATTCTTCACTTCCCACTTATAACTAATAATAATTAATTCTTAGTAGACATAACCACGTGGAACGTGCAATGTACCGCGTTTTGGATACGAATAAGAAAACATATTTAGTTCTATCACGATGAACTAGTACTGCTTACTGATTGGCTTTGTTTCAGAATTACAAGCGAATCCTGCACACAACCACTGCGCAAAAATCTGCGCCTAAAATATATAGATTAAGACTAATTAAATAAATATGTATCTAATAACAATTTTAACATCCTGAGAATTATCATTCTTATACTACATATAAATACAATTGTACATTTAAAGTATAAAATAAAATGAAGAGCTGAATTGTTTAACCAATGTAGTGTTTTTGTTGAAAATGACAATTTATTTACATATCGCGATAAATAATGAAAGGTATTTGTCATATATATTAATTTACGCTTACTTCACTGTAATACACATGTAAAAATTTTACTATATTCGATTTAGTTTGCTAATTATTTTAGTTTACTTACGTAGATACGCATATAAAAAGGAGATACAACATAACAGCTTTAAACGAACTTAATATGTTTAATATTTAAAATACCTTAACACTTAATATAATTAATATTCAATAATTATTAGTAAATAATTAATGTATTATATTACTATATCATTATAATAATAAGTAATTAAAATAATAATACTTAAAAACTATAAAATTTGTAATTCCTTTTTCAGTATCACCCATAGAATTTAAATCGAATTCAAGTGTGGACTAATTAGTCCAAAGTTTGAAATTCTTGCTATCGCAACCATTTTTGGTAAATGTGCAATTTTACTATATACTTCGGACTTCGATCCTTTTACGAAAACGATATTCGTTTGGTAAATTGTCATAGCGCGTATAGTCTCTTATAATTCCACATTTTTAATTCGCCAGTATATGTACTGATTCATTCTGCTATTAATATGACTCAACGCTAAGATTATACATTGTAAAATAACTTCACAGCATAGCATAAAGGATTAGAAATTATTAAAATTTTAACATATATTTTTCAGGAATTAATTAAATATAGGTGATGGTGTAGTGTGAGTAAGTTCGGTTAGAAACAATGAAAACTTTCTCGAACCTTTTTCCTGTAAATATTTAACTCTGACATAGTCAGAGTTATATCTATTAATATTCTAAGGAAAGAAAAACTATCTCTAGGAAACTGTTATGCTATGTATATACACATTTTTTGTAGTGCATGTAAACATTAAACCAGTGTTCCCTATTAACTAATCAAAATTTTCCTTCCTTTAATCGTGTTATTGTAAATTTTAGCATTTATATAAAAAATATGCCAAAATATTCGTACATTTCTTAAATTGCGTCCTGGTGTAAGGAAGTTAAGGAACCACAGTCGTACAAACATTGAACGGTTTAAGTGACTTATTACGACGGTTCTCGATATAAATTATCGTTTCTTCTTTTCAATTTTATCAAATTTGCTGTATTTTATAGGAGGAAAACTTATTTAATTATAGGTATACCGTATCAATTTACAATTCTTCCACAATTTTTTCGCAAACTATTATAAATATCTAAAATAATTTCACCTAAAATATATAACGTTATCTAAAAGAATTTTTAAGTATAAACTTTAAATGTATCATAAGCGGTTGAAAATAGTTATGACATCAGTGTCGGGTTTTAAATAAATTATGTATCTTCATTCTAATTGTTATATATATATATTGATATTGATATATATATATATGTCGGGTTGACGTTAGGGCTTGGATTAGGGGCGTATAACGAATCTTTGCCTGGGTTGTTCATCGTTGTTGTACAATCGAAATAGCGTTTATTATAACAGATATAGATAATACAAGATCGACACAAGAGACCGCGGTAATTAGACGCTAATGACAATGACCTTAGGTCCGATATGACGAATCTACGGTCCACGGGCTAACTCTTTATTAAACTTAGAATAGATTTTTGAAGCACAAAGTAACGTTCGCTGTGACGCTCGGTATATATACTGCGCATAAAGACGATGTGTAACTCTCTAAGGAGATCGCAAGAAAGCCCCACTGATGGAAACTTTCCTCTCCTTGCGATCGCGTTCGTTTGTTTTATATTGGTCGGGGATACCAACAACATTGTAGCTGCCGTTGCTAGGCAGACCCGCGTAGCTGCGACATTGTTCCAGCTCGGTGTTTGATTGTTAACACAACGTGTGTCTCATAATATTGGCACTTCTCTGTTAGGTGGAATGTTCATCCCGTGATCGTGGCTACGCTCGGCGACCGGTTGTCGCCTCGAGCCTAAGCTCATTGTCTCAAATTTCAAATGACTGTGTCTGGGTTATTTCGTAAATGCTACAGTGTTGAGGCTTTCCAAGTAATTCCAACGGGGGGCCCCGTTGTCCTTTCATCTCCGACATATATATATATATATATCAAAATCCCCAATACTTTAATCTTTATAAGTCAACCCGATTATAATTGTCCGAGATTTGCGATAATGAGCTTGGGCTCGAGGTGACAACTAGTCGCCGAACGTAGCCGCGGTCACGGGACGAACATTTTTATCTAATAGAGGTATAGAGTAATTGTATAGCTCTCCTTAAAAAGAATAGTTGCAGCGGCACTCGATAGTAAACTTTCTCGTGCGATCTCATCAGCGAATAAAACAGCGTCTTTACGATCAGTGGATATTTCACGTATTTAAGAGAGTCCGATTTAGACTTTGGAAGAAAGTATATTTGTTATCTCGTTGACTGCGGCTTCGTCATTGAACCTAGGATCATTGTCATTAGTATCTTGAGTATCTACTTACCACGGTTACTTGTCAAATTCTGTATTAATCATATTTGTGCTAGTAAAATATCTTCTATATTGCGTAATAACAATGTCTAATCCAAGTGAAGATTCGTTACATGCCAATAACCCTAATCATAATGTGAACCCGACATACATATATATTATATTATATTATATGTATATATGGTCAGTGAAAACATATATCGGTGAAATAGCGTTAATGTAAACATTTTCAAGGAAATCGTCCATCAAATAGATCGGATCCATTAAGATCAATCAATAGAAACGCCAGCTCTTGTCTCAAAACGTATCACGCCAACTAGTCATCAAAAGGATATGTCGCATTGTTAATTAAAAAAGATAGTACTACGCGATAGATTGACTCGGAATTAATTTGAATTGGTTTAAAGACATGTTACAAGATAAGAATCATCGTAGCTAAATAGGTGACGAAGGTTTGAGAAATCAACCTGCAAAGTTCGACAAATGCGATAAAAATCAGTCAAGAAAATTGACGTGTTGTTGAAATAGAAAATTCTAATACGATCCCTAATTCAATCTAAGTAACTCAGGAATATTTATAATTATTGAGATATGTATAATTTTCTGTGCTGGACTGGGTTAAATGCATAGTACAGATACTTATATGTGGGGGGCACGAGGCGGGTATGGGTTCTCGGTGTATAGGACCATGCTCCGAGAAACCCCGATGGATCTGATGCTCTCTTATAGCCGGATGGCGACTGGCCGAAGCTTCGGGCACCCGTCAGTCCGCCGATCCGGTGCGGAGAGCTTCGGAGAAGCTGGTGGGCCCGTACCCGTCAAGACCACTCACCTCACCTTCTCGTGGGGTCCCCCGTCGCCCTGCACCAGCCTCGACCGGGACAGGGTGCGAAAAAGTGAGTGGCACCAGGATGGAAACTTTCGTTGACGACTCGGCGACCAACAAAAAAGAAAAATGGACTTCGAAAATAAAAAGAAGCACGTCTACGGTGCAGGAGAGGGAGACCCCAGTACCGGAGCAGTTGTGGATAGTAAAGTGGGCTACGCTGCGTCGTCACCTCACGAACGCGGCCGTTCGAGGGTGGACCGCTAGGCCCCCGGACGCGTTTCTACGCCTGGCGAGGCGATAGGAAGCAATGGGGGGAAAAAAACTGAAGAAGCCCCAAGGCGAACAAGGAGGGGACTGAGGAGTACCGCAGACAGAACACCACACCGCCGATGGCGAGAGGACTTCGAACGCGAGCAAAGTCCGACGACGAAGAATCGGTCATTCGCGTCCCGCTCGTCACTGCCCTCGACAATGCCCAGAGGGAAAAAGAGGAAGCTAACGTCGCTTACGCCGGACGTCTCCGCACAGCTGGCGTTGGAGATCAGAGCTAGCTCGGCGGCGGATGTTAGCACCGAAGTAACCCGGCAGGTGACGGAAGTCATTAAAGTCGCGATGATGTCGACAAACCTCAAAGGGACATAGGTCCGTGCACTCAAGGATGCGGCCTCATATTTCGCCGCGGCATGGAGAGACCAGGTGGCGAGGAGGACCGAGCCGGGACACAGCGACGGCGTCGCATCCGCGAAACCCGTGGACGCAAGACTAACAGCGCTAGAGGAGGAGATCGCGGCCCTTCGCCAAGAACTGTCACGTAGACCCGCACACGCCCACGGGTGCCCGCGGTGCAGTGACGCGACCCCGCACCCGGGCCCTCCCCGTGGGCGGGACCGAGCGACAACGAGCGCATCGACGCCTTAGAAAAGAGGCTGAACGAGCTTGGGCCGTCGCTGTCAAAGACCATCGAGGAGCGACGAGGGGATCGACGGCCGCGCACCGCAGAACCACGAAACAAGGCGGACCACCCGGCTGCCCTCCGAGCCATCCAGGTACTGACGCTAGCAAGAGAGCAAGGGACTGACGAATGGAGGGTGGTAGAGCCCAGGAGGAGGAAGAAACCGGAGAAGAAGCAGCAGGAGGAAATGGTTGCGCCCAAAGAAACGAAGAAAGGGACGACCGCGACTGCACCGGCCAGGACCACACGAGCGTCGAAACTGAGCGCCGCCAAGGAAGATACCGGCGCAGGCACCAAGGACGGCCACGCTCCCCCCACACCACGAGCATCCGCGGTGACTGTTACGCTGAGCAAGGGAACAAGTACGTCGTATGCCGACGTACTCGCAGCGGCGAGGCAGAAGATCCCGCTCAAGGAGATCGGCGTGGAATCCGTCGAAATGAGGAAAGCCGCGACGGGCGCCATAATCATAGGAGTCCCTGGTGACAGGGACAGAGGGAAAGCATCGCGACTAGCGGCACGACTGACCGAGGTGCTAGACCCGACCGTGGTGAGAGTCGCGGCTCCGACGAAGACGGCGGAGCTGAGAGTGGTCGGGATAGACATCTCGGTAGACAAGGAAGAACTGCGACGAGCACTGGCCTTGGCGGCGGGATGCAGCGGCGCGGAAGTGCAAGTTGGGGAGATCGGCACATCCAGAGGCGGTCTCGGGTCGGTGTGGATCAAGTGCCCGGAGGCGGGAGCTCGGAAATTAGCCCGGGAAGGAAAAGTGGAGCTGGGCTGGTTCAGAGACAAAATAATAGCCATACCGACGAAGCCCTTCAGTGCTACAAGTGCCTGGAGCTGGGGCATGTACGCGCGACCTGCGCATCCGTCGTGGATCGGGGACATCTGCGCTACCGATGCGGTGAAAGCGGACATCGCGCCAGAGAGTGTCCCGCGGCTGCACCCAAATGCCCCCTGTGGGAGTCGCTCGGGGCACCCGCCGGCCATAGAATGGGAGGGGTGGCATGCGCTCCCCCATTGACCAAGAGGAGGCGTCCCACCCACAAACCAACCGTCGCCACGGGAATGACACAGAGGAGCACCGCCGAAATAGCTGGTGATGGCCGGGAGGAGGCCATCGGTTTGAACGAATAAATTCAAAAGCCTCCTTCAATGCAACCTAAGGAGAGCGAAGCGGGCGCAAGACCTGCTCCGCCAGACCATCCGGGAAAGCGGGATCGCCCTCGCGGCGGCCGAGCCGTATCGTGTCCCTCATGCACCCAACTGGGTCGGGGACTTGGACGGATTGACGGCCATGGCATGGACACCAACATTGAGCGCCCCTGGTGTTCTACTCGACCGCGGCAACGGCTATGCCGCGGTCGAATGGGCCGGAATAGCGGTGGTAGCGGTATACGTCTCCCCCAACAGCGGCTTAGCCGCGTTTGGGGACTTCGTGGACATGGTCGGCGAGTGCGTAAGAAGGTGCCTTCCCCGCCCTCGTACTCGTCCTCGGGGAGTTCAGCGCCCACTCGACGCAGTGGGGAAACACCAGGACTACCACGCGAGGAAGATGGCTGACCGACTGGGCCACGGGCCTTGGGCTCCTTCTAACAAACAGGGGCTCGGCAAGCACCTACGTGGCATGGAGGGGGTCTTCCGTGGTGGACATTACCTGGGCTACGCCGGAGTTATACTGGAGGATCCGCGACTGGAGGGTCGCCGAAGGAGTTGAGACATTGTCCGACCACCTCTACATACGGATGGAGCTGGCCACTGACAACGAGGACACCAGCGACACCAGAGGAGGAGCGAACTGCCCCGGCCCACCCGGCTCAGATGACGTCTCAAGGGAAGAGACAAGGAGATGCTGCGGGCGGCAGCCATCGTATCGGCCTGGAGCTGGGATGCCCAAAGGACGATCGCGCTGAGAGGCGTCGACGAGGATGCGGAAAACCTCAGAAGATACATAAGCGCGGTGTGCGACGCCTCTATGCCGCGCTCCATCTCCAAGGGTGGGTGCGACCGCTGCGTCTACTGGTGGACATCCGAGATCGCGGAACTGCGAGAGAGCTGCGGTCGCGCCCTAGGAGGTTCACGCGTGCGCGCCGTCGCAGGCAGACGCGCGACGAAGAAGAAATCTCCCGCACTTACGAGGCCTACAGGGAGGCGAAGCGTACCCTCCAGCGGGAGATCAAGATCGCGAAAGCCCGGTCTTGGACGGAGCTGGTGGAGTCCGTCGAATCCGATCCGTGGGGGAGGCCTTACAAGATCGTAACCAACAAGCTGCGACCTTTGGCTCCCCCGCTAAACACAAACATGGAACTAGGGCTGCTGGATAACGTCATCAGGACCCTGTTCCCACGGCAGAACAGCTTCGCTGGGCAGCTACGACTGTCCCTCTCCATTACCTCCGACGACGACGTCGGGGTGGCGCCGGCAGCGACGGAGTGGAACGAGGAACTACGAGTCACCGAGGAGGAACTGCTCGAAGCGACGAGGAGAATGGCATCCCGCGATGTGGCGCCGGGTCCAGATGGAATTCCGGACCGAGCTTACGCGGAGACGATGGACACCATGGCGACCCGCCTGCGGCATCTCTTTACTAGATGCCTAAAGGACGGCGTCTATCCCCGGGCATGGCGAACGGCGAGGCTAGTCTTACTGCGGAAGGAGGGCCGCCCGCAGGACTCGCCGTCCGCATACAGGCCGATATGCCTACTGGACGAGGTGGGCAAACTGCTTGAAAGGGTAATAGCCGCCCGCCTGGAGGCCCATATGACGCGTCGAGAACCCGAGTGGCACGACAGCCAATACGAGTTTCGACGAGAACGCTCGACGGTGGACGCGGTGGGACGAGTAAGGTCAATGGCGGAGGACATGGTCTCCCAGAAAGGAGTGGCGCTGGTGGTGTCATTATATGTCACGAACGCATTTAACACCATCCCTTGGGCGAAGATAGTGGAGGCACTACGCTACTACGAGGTGCCGGCGTACCTTGTCAAGGTCATCCAGGCGTACCTCAGCGACAGGTGGGTGACATACGCCAGGAGAGACGGAGAAGTGAGAAGATCGGTCGAGCGCGGCGTAACGCAGGGCTCCGTGCTAAGGCCCATCCTTTGTATCACCGCTTACGACCGTGTCCTTCGATACCCTATGCCACCGGACATGGGCTTAGTGTGCTACGCTGACGACACCCTGATACTCGCTGGCGGACGCTGGTGGAACGAGACCGTCAACTTCGCCGAGGACGCCGTGGCGTGTGCGGTGCACGCCATCCGGGGACTCGGTTTGAGCGTGTCACCGGCCAAATTCGAGGCCCTGTGGTTCTTCAACCAACGACGCAGAGGAACCCCTCCTCCCGATCTGAACGTGACCATCAACAGGGAGCAAGTGCTGGTGGGATGCCGGATGAAGTACCTGGGACTTACCATCGACAGCCAGTGGACCTTCGAGCCGCACTTTGAGCTCCTAGTCCCGAGGGTGACTGCCGCAGCCAACGCCTTATGCGACCTATTGCCGAATATCGGTGGAGCGGGAGTTAGCGTACGCCGACTCTATGAGGGAGTGGTCCGGTCCCGAGTCCTCCACGGGACCCCTATATGGCCCAAAGACCTAACGGCGAGCCGCCGCAGCCTGGTACTTCTGAGGAGGCTGCAGAGGACGACCGCCATCCGCACAGCAGGAGGGTACAGGACTGTATCATATGCGTCGGCGACCGTGCTGGCCGCGTCCCCCCCTTTCGAGCTGCAGGCCCTCACACTCCGACGGGTGTACAAGCACCTAAGGGCCCAGCGCTTGGTCGGGTGGGCGACGCGGGACATGCGGGAGGAAGCCAAACCGGAAACCTGGGAGCGATGGCACACCCGGCTTCTCGCGGAGGATGCTGTACAGCCACACCGGGCCGTCCGCGCCGTGCTCCCTAACTTGGAGGCCTGGAGGAACCATGGCGGAGTCCCTCTGACCTTCAGGATGACGCAGGTGCTCACCGGCCACGGGGTATTCGGGGCGTACCTGCTACGGATACGGCGGGAGGTGACGTCCATCTGTCACCACTGCGCGGATGAGGAAGACACGGCGCAGCACACGTTGGAGCTTTGTCCGGCGTGGGCAGAACCGCGACGCGTCCTACAGCTCGTCGTCGGCGAGAGCGTAGTTCCCGAAGCCATCGTGAAGGCCATACTCAGAGGGCGTCAGGAGTACACTGCTGTCCGCTCCTTCTGCGAGCAAGTGATGCTCGCGAAGGAGCGGGCGGAGAGAGACAGGGAAAGAACATGCGATCCCGCAAGAATGACGCGACAAGGGAGCTCCGTGCGCAGTAGGGGGGGCGGCAGAGCCGCTTCCCTAGGAGCGACAAGACCAAGGATCTCGGCGCTAGGGCGCCTCCCTCGACCAAGAACAGCAGAGAGAACACGACGAGGGCTGCCCCCTGGTAATAATTCGCAAGAGGGCCCGGGGCACCTCTACCAAAACGTGAGGATGGCCACCGTCCTATCTCGTCCTCTCCCACTCTCCCTCTTCCTTTCACACACACGCGCGCACGCACGCATTCATTCGCTTCCTCACTCACTCACTCATTCATTCACTTACTCACTCTAACATTCTCTATAAATCCTCATTTTCTATAAATGTCAAACTACACAATTACCCGGCCCTTCTAAAGGTGTCGTTCTTCAAGTTCTTGCAGACTTTCCTTGCCCTTTCCAACGTTACGAAAAGTAGGACAGTTGGACCGTCGGGGCAAGCGTCCCGCTTACATAACTCCCCTGTGTACACCACAGGGAAGGTCGCTGGGAGTGTAAGTCGTTTAAGTACGGTTACACTCTCTCTATATGGCCTTGGTAGTAGCGCACCCACTATCTCGATATCAAGGGTGGGTCGTCGGGTAAGTCCCAGAACCGGACCATCGGCGTTGACCGATGTCCGTTGCCTTGATGCCCCCGCTTACGTGAGTCTCATCTGGAACTGTTGAGCTCGGTTAGCAGGTCGCCGATCGGCAGTGACGTGGCCGAACATCCACACGATAGTCCCACCAATGACTAAAAGTGGTACCACGGGGGTCGAGTAAAGCCCGGAGGGAGTTGCGACCCCTCAGCTCGGCCAATTTGGATTGGACTCGTGGCAGTGGTTGATGGCCAAGTGCTGGCAAGACGGCCTATTTAAGGAGTGTTGGCTTACCCGAATGGCCGTCGGCGGGTGAACAGCGTCCTACCTGCTCCGAAACTGTCCTGGAGAGACGGTAGGGCTTGGAAAGCGCCCATTTCGACCTGAGCGAGTGGCAGCCCCTGCAGGCCTAACTAATCCAGGGAGCTGGTTGGGCGTAACTCCAATCCCTATGGCCTTAGGGGTGCCCGAGTTCAGTTTAGCGTCCACGCTCAGGAATGAACTCGTTACCAAAAGACGTATCAAGTGTTCTTAGCTTACTTTTTGTTACTATTTTATAGTAAAGTTAAATGTTAATTAATTTAAAGAACTCTTAACTTACAACTCGCATTTTTAAATATTGTATTTCATTTTCATTTCAATAAAATTTTACCATATAGATACATTATATTATAAAGATACATTACAGAAGAGATAGATTACAAATAATTAAAGATAAATAATTGCTTTAGAAATCGTCTCTAAAGAGAGAGGATTTCGAAATCTCTCAGAATATCCTTATTAATTCATTAAATCATGTTAAACAAGTAACCATAAAACCTATTGCTAAATTTAATATTCAACATTTAATATTATATTATTTTATTTATTATTTTCATCCTATTGCAACCAACTTTATGACTATCTGTTAACAAATATTTGAGAAATCTGTTATACCTCTTGAAACGTCACTGGAGATCGCCTTTAGAAAAAGTTTTCAAAAATTTGTATACACTTTAGTTAGCTTTAATCTTTCTTTTTGACTTTTATTTCCACACCTGTTAGACGGATAAGTTTGTTTGAATAATCTGCCGAACAGAATAAAATAGCTAAAACATATAAGTAGACCAATTTTGGTGTTGTGGAGTGACACGTTACTTAATGAATTCCATTCACGTGACATTTAACTCGACCACAGTTTGTTAAAAAGTAACACCAAACAATATGTACTGTCTATATTTTGTTAAAGATCCTGGATCAGATTTTCAATTATAGATTACATTTTTAAAACACAATCGCTGGGTTTCTCGTGTAAAAATAGGATACTTGGTCGTTAATATTTACAGGTCAATGCAACTTTTCTCGAATCTAGTAAAAACAAACAAGTTAACAATTTCTGAAACTTCCACGCGCGATTAAGACATAAAAACTGTCACTTACAGGTGGAAGCTAGTAGTTTATAATGTCGGTTATCCTACTCTTTATATCAAATATACACATATATACACATATACACATATATACGCACTAAATGTTAAGTCATTTATACATGAATGCTGGCTCAATTATACATCTATACATATGATACATAAATTTACAATATTGTATACTATCCACAACGCACATTATGTCACGAGTTATATCACATTATATCACATCTGGCTATTCTTCCGAAATTATGTCAGTACATCGATTTAGGCGAAGTTTTGAAAATATTATAAGTTCCCTCGAGCGTTTAAGAATATTTTTAAAAATTCGGAAGTTAAGAGATTTTTTAAACATTTTTTTTCATTCTTTCTATACATATCGACTACAATGTCGTTTACATTGTACGCGGTGACTTTCGGTTTCGCTAATTCCGTTGGTTAATTCAGGATCATTTGGCCAGTAACAAACACTAAGCATAAACGTTTATCGCATCTTTAAAATGTTGGTTAAAAGTTGAGTAATCATCAGATAATAATCGAATAACTTAGAATTGATACAATTAGTTTGGATTATGTTTAAAGAAATGAAAGCGTCTTAACTTTCAACTCACAGAAATCCTTCAATGAAACACTTTTCCTCGTATAGGAAAAATTTATCCTCAACATTTCAGCTGCATCGAAGCAGAGACGTTTTCGGAAATTTCTCATCTACGCCTGGAATAGTTTAAATTAAAAAAGCTAAAGAAAATGGATTGTATATCTACTTGAGAACAGGTGCATCTATCTGTCAGATCTTCGTTCACAATTCTTACAGTATAGAATTTTTCAAAACTCAAATTAAGATTCATCCTGAATTTTTTGTATCAAAGGTTTTTAATTACTCGCCCCCTCGCTCATCCCTACCGATACGCTCCTAATGTGGTACTTTCTCTAAAACACAAGTTATTGTTTCCTTGTAATTACAATGACTCATAAAAGGTATTCGTACACTTGGTAACCTTTTTATGAATATATTAAATGAACTACATCAAATTTTCTGAAACTTGGTTTACACTGTAATCAGGCACTACTATTGTGATTACAATAGCAAAATTTTAAATTAGTCCGTATATATATATATATATATATATATATATATATATATATATATATATAGATAGATAGATAGATAGATAGATAGATAGATAGATAGATAGATAGATATTACAAGGTATTTATCACAGAGATACACTTAATGAATAATTGGTATGTAACATGAATAATAGTTTTAAATATACGATTACCGCCAAAGATGATCTGGTGACGTATTGCGGCTTACTAATATAATGGATAATGACTTCTTCAAATATAATACTCTGGTGATCTTTGCTAAGTGCATGTTTCTAAACAATATCTTGTAGTTTCTTTATACATTTTCAAATCTGTTCCAAATATTACCAATACAATCATGATAGTAGCGTTTCGTTAGAATGTTATTGAAATTTCAAAATGTTTTATATGACATACACATAAAATATTGAAGTTAAAAGTGATTCGTGTCTCGTAGTATTATAACCGGATCGTTAGCTATAACGTATTTAAAACAAACTTTTTGCTTGGAACAAAGTTGAGATTAGAATAGGTACTTTATTATCGACCTTTCTAATTGAGAAGTAGGAGGATATATTTCTTAGGATACGGTTAATGCGTAACTGACAGCCCTTCTTTTCGTAGATGGGTTTGCTTGATCGTGAAAATACTATTTTTTGAAATGGTAGTGGGGAAGTCAATCTCAATTCGATGGAAAAATCTTCCAAAAATGTAAAAGGAAACATTGCGAGAAACAAACAAAGTTATTGTACGAAAGATACCTAACTGAAAATAAAACTCAATTATTTTTACTCGATGCTCCGTTGTACATATATCCACCACAAATTTCCAATGAACAATCTTTAAAAATCAGAAAAAAATGCTTAAGTGTACAAAATATAAATTACAAAAGTTCTAAAGAGAATTTCTCGATCGCGTGGGTATCTTAGCACAAGTTCCATGTAGTAAGCCTTTCATGCGTTCATGTAAGACTTCTTACTTCATCTAGCGTACAAGATGGTTTACAATGTTGCGAATAATTATAGACTCAAATACATTTACTGCGTTATTTCTTCAACATTTCCAAGAAACCACTGATCAAGCCTGTGTCACGGTGATCTCGGAATATAGCGATAGGATAATCATATTTTGCATATCAGTTCGCATATCATAGCCATCAAAACTATAACTAAGCAGTAACAGCATACCCGTGTGACGGCATCCAACGATAACTCCTCCACAGGAGCCAAACCCTTGATTTAAAAATCCTACCAAGTCAACACTCGACATTCCATTCCTATTTCTGTTCTGTTAATGTGACATTCTGTACCGTTATTCTGTCAGTTTTATAATAATTTTGAAACAACTATCAAATGTTATTAATTGGAGTACGAATCTCTCACCTTACGTGCGGAACGTGAAATAATTTCGAACCAACGCGATAAAATTGGCGATCCTTGCCAGGATCCATTCATCGCATCAAGAGGAAACTTCAACAGGAACTCTACGGATTCTACAGCGAAGGACCAAGGTCACCTCCTTGATCGAAAGAAGGATCCACAAAGAACTTCGGTAAGCTAGCTTTCTTACATTATCGAAACAGTAAAACCGAAATACGACCTGAAGATAGTGACTATTCTTTCGCTGAAAGTGTCATATCTCTCAGCATGAACCCAACTGATAAGAGTATCACGAAACAAAACGAGCTAATCGCTATCCTGATTGAACAATTTCAAAGCCTAACTCACGCGTTTAAAAGCTTTAGAAATAGCATCAATCAAAACATTAAAAATATAAAGGAATTTACGGAAATTAGCGATAGAAACCGCTCTAAAGAAATACGCGATCTTGCAAAAGCTATAGAAGTGAAATACCACACTGAAACTGACCAGCCACACACGAACACCCATTTAGATACCGGTGCCGGTAACGCGACAGACGACGAAACCGACAGACCAAACACTTCACAAAGACAACGAATTAATCACGTTGCGACTAGACAAGGAAACAACTGCAACAAAGATCAAGGCTTCGAAGCAGATAAGGCCATACGAACTGTCGTGTATTTTCGTCCAGTCGCGGGGAGACGCAATCGCATGGGAGCGCGTCGATGGAAGTCGTTAATTCCCGTTACGATTATAAGAATCGACACCATGAGCAGGTCGATCCCCTTATTTCTTGTGGGATAATTGGGGAGTTTGTTTTTGAATACAACTGTAGTCTACAGTTATATAATATGTATATATTTACACCGATTTACAATACTTATAGCGTAGACAGGAGTTATTTGACTTCGTCGTATCGTTTGACTTCGTCGTGTCGAAAAGTAGAGTAATTGATTGACCCGAAGGTTGATAGGTTTGATATGTTAAAAACAGTAGACTTGACTGCCCGAGGATTAAGAGAACAGTAACAAATACGTCTCGTACTATTAAGAAGGAAAGCTCGGTGTGGGTGTGCTCTTTGTGAACTAAGAAGATGGACGTTGCACGGTCCATACTGCGCGACGTAACAACGGGGTCTAGATGGCGTAGGCGTTGAAGATTTCATCTTATCGGTCCGCAAAGCGAGAGCTGGGTGCAAGGCAAGTGACAGAGAGCTATTATTAGATCTCATACTGATCGAAAGGATTACCGACAACGCGAAACAAAACATATGGCATCTAAAAATTAACTCGTTCGAAGATTTATATTCATGCTTAAGACAACACGTGTTAACATCAACAACTATTAGCAATTGTAGGGACAAATTAAAGAATTTAAAATAAGGGGCAACAGATAGTGTACACAATCTATCAACTCCAGATTCCGACAACAGCTCAACGAATTCAATTACGCAGTTCAAAACGAAAACCGCACACCAACTGAACGAAACGTAGCTATAGATATTGGAGAACACGAAGCACTTAAAACATATTTGCTCAACTTACGATACGAAATAGGACAGATGGTAGTAGCTAGCGATCCGAAGAACCTGAACCTTGCCCAACAACTAGCAGCTGATAGAGAACAATGGTTACGAGAAGCAAATCGTGTCGCCAACCGCCCAAAAAACCAATCTCACAACACTATATTAGTATCCAAGTGAAATATTACCGACCCACGACCACAAACTTTTGCTTAGTCGACCATTAGACGACCGCATGAAACCGAAGTGTCCCAAGTGTTTACGAATCGGACATACAGCCGAAAACTGCTACTCTCGAAATTTTCCATTCGCCAACCAAGGAAAGATTCCATCTCGAGTAAACCAAACAACGGAGAATCCAGAGGAAGGTTACCTAGAGTCAACTGTACCACCACCGGAAGATTAGTATCAATCGTACTGCAACGAAGAGACGGAGGAAGAGCCAAATTCCTCATCGATACCGGAGCAGGAATCAACCTTATAAAAGAAAAGGCCCCATTAAACGCCCCAACCTCTAACCCAAAGACCTTCCTAATGGGAAATGGCAAACATACCACTAATAAAATTTGCAATTTAACCATGTTCAAGAAAAATCATCAATTGTACGTAGTCCCTAACAACTTTCCCCTAATCGAAGATGGAATAATCGGCCTCCCATTTCTTACAAAGTACCAATATAACGTCACTAACAATAAACTAACTTCAGACGAAATTATATTACCATTCCAGAAAACCGATAGCAAGATAGGACCGGGCGAAACTTTAACTTCAACCCAATACATCGAAGGAAAGTCCGCCACAGTATGCTTTATCAACACTGGTAAGTAAATCTGTCATATTACAAACGAAATAGAAAAACCCGGTAGACTAAGACAAATTAATAAATTTGCACGAGTAATACGTATCAAACATATTGATCCAGAACTTCAAGAACCTCTTGAGAAAATCCTTATCAACTACCTAGACGTTTTTAACATGGACACAGACTCACTACCATGCACTAACTTAACCCAACATACAATCGCATTTGAAACAGACAAACCTATAAACATCAAATCTTATAGACCGCCCGAATGTCATAAAAAAGAAATCGAGACTCGAATCAACGACATGCTAGACAAATGTATCATAGAACCATCAGACAGTCCATATAATGCACCAATTTGGGTAGTTACAAAGAAATTAGATGCACCAGGTAAACAAAAATGGAGGATTGTTATAGACTTTAGAAAATTAAACGAGCAAGCAGATCAAGCTAAAATTATCTCAGCCCTGGACCTCTCGTCGGGATATCACCAGATATCCATGGAACAAAAATCTAAAAAATATACTGCATTTTCAACTCCACAAGGTCACTTCCACTATAATCGCATGCCCTTCGGACTCAAAAACGCATCGGCAACGTTCCAACGTATGATGGATACCGCGTTACGGGAATTAGTAGAAAATAACTGTTTCGTATACTTAGACGATATCATAATATTCAGAAGCACCATCCAAGAACACAACCGAAACTTAGCTATTGTATTAGACAGATTACAAAATTTAGGGTTAAATATACATCCGGATAAACGCGAATTTCTAAAACCAGAATTAGAATATTTAGGACACGTAGTAACAAAAGAAGGAGTAAATCCTAACCCCAAAAAGATCCAGGCCGTGAAGGATCTTAAAATACCAAAAACCACGACTCACATAAAATGATTCTTAGGAATGGTTGGTTACTATAGAAAATTTATACGCAATTTTTCCAAAATCGCGAAACCACTGACAGACCTCACAAAGAAAGACACTCCATTCCACTGGACTGATAAACAACAGCTTGCATTTGACACACTGAAACGAAAACTCTATGAAGCACCTATACTGCAATATCCGGACTTTGAAAAAACATTCACATTAATGACAAACGCAAGTAACGAATGATTAGGAGCAATACTCTCCCAAAACGAACATCCATGCGGTTACATATCCCGAACCTTGAACTCTCCTGAGAAAAACTATTCCACAACCGTAAAGGAGTTACTAGTAATAGTATGGTCAATTAAAAGACTAAGGCAATATTTACGTGATAGAAAATGTAAGATTCAAAGCGATCATCAAGCTTTGAAATGGCTAAAAAATGTTAAGGATCCCTCATCGAGAATCATGCGATGGCGCCTGAGACTCCAGGAGTATGATTATGAAATAAAATACAAAGAGGGAAAAGAAAATACAGCTGCAGACGCTCTGTCCCGATTGTATCCTATCACCAATGAAGAAATCCAATCCAATCTAGAAAACCCGAACTATTATGACGAATATAGCGACTGGAAAACAAATATCACCCCAGCTCCAATAATTCAAAAACCTAACAGACCACACTTTAAACAAATTACAAAGACCGAATTAGGAGACTTTAACGAACAGCACTGGTTGCATAAATTAACTAAACACTTTAACTGTTAACCAGTCTCGGACACTTGCATATAGGAATAATTGACAATAGCTTCAGCACATTAGAAAAAGTAAACATTCAACTAATGTTAAGGTTTCTAACAACCAAATTCCTTCAAACTAAACTGGTATTTGGACAAGATCCGCCAGTAGATTACGATAACGAACAAAAACAGACTATACTACGCGAAAATCATAACGAAATAGTAGGACACCTAGGTATACACCGCAACATGAAACGAATACAAGAACACCATCACTGGACAAACTTAGAGCAAGACAGAATTTATACAAAACTGCAAAACCTGCCAACGAGAAAAATTAAACCGTATCAGGGCCAAAGAATAACCTGTAATAACTGACACATCTCTTAATCCTAACGACAAAATCGCAATGGACATATTCGGACCTCTCACCAAAATCAAACGAGGCAATCAATTTATCCTGTCTATCCAAGATCAATTAACCAAATATCTCATCCTCATACTCTTGAAAGACCAAACAGCCAACTTGATCATTAACGAACTCCTGGATCACTATGTATGTATATTTTCTGCACCGGAAAGTATCCTTACGGACATGGGACGAAATTTCGCATGTAAACTGATGGATACATTTAAAGAGATTTTCAGGATTCGACACGTGAAAACCATTTCTTTCCACCCGCAGTCTAACGGATCTCTTGAACGAACACATGCTGTAGTAAAAGATCTCATTCGAACTTGTACGACCGACCGACAAAACGACTGGGACGAAAATTTAAAACTAATATGCATGAGATACAATACTTCAGTACACGAAAAAACCGGACATACCCCATTCGAACTAACATTTGGACTACATGCTAACATGCCGTCCTCAATGTCAAACATCCCCACCCTAACTAAAGATCAATTATTTAAACTCTGGAGGAACCGACATAATGCCTATATAGCGAAAGCAAGAGAAATCACTGAATTAAACAAAAGGCGGTATCAAAGAGATTAGATTCGAAAAATTATTAAAACACAAACTATATTCCAAGTAAAAGACAAAGTATAGGTACATAACGATCACAAAACCAACAAACTGGATCACGAATTGCTAGGACCTGCAGAAATCCTCTCCTCCCATCCAATCACTTATCTTGTCGAATATTCCAACGGTCATACGCAAAGAATCCACGGTAACAGGCTAAAACCCTACTTCTCAAGAAGAAGACCATAACATGGATCATTATAACACTCGAATACATTAAAAGCGATCTAGTAGTAAAACCACTAAATTACGCCAACATTTTCTTGGAACACATCGACGAAATTTTTAACACTGTCACGTTAGGAAAACCATGAATGAAAAATCACTAAAATTTATCCGGTACCTTCCAAACAAAACTCTGTATTCATTGCGCCTGTAATAGAAACTGACTTGATAGTAACCAACCCAGAACAATACACCTTTGCCGATAGTCACTACTTAGACAAATATTGTAAACGAAAAGCAATCATCCACATTTGTAAAAGAACTCAACCGAATCGCAATAGAACGAATTCATCTGAATGCGGGTCAGAATTAATTAATAATCAACAGACAGTCAAAACTTGCCCGACTGTTGTCTTCAAATTGGAAGAATTGACGTTCGTACCTTTGCGGACAGAAAACTATTATATTATCATTCCTACGAAAAGTGTACAAATGTAAACTTTTCGAATGTCTACGACGATCACTTCCCAAAAATGAATGTATCCAAAATATTCTACCCTACCGCTCGCGTAAACAGGATGGATCAAACATCAACAGCACCAAGGACGGTTACATACCAGAACATTGCAGACGATGAAGATAGCAGGATCATCCAAATCGGGCGACCCACCAGAGACATAAACTTCGACGAAGCAAAACGAATCTAAGAAGGGGAGAATGTCACATACTCAAGAAGACCACCCGCTCAGTAACTGGATAGACCGAACACTCTGCACGCCACAGCTATTGAAACAATAACTAAAAAGGACCCTCCAAAGGGACGAGAACCTCGGTGGAAGAATCTTCCTAAACTAGCGCTCGAACAGTCCGTTATAATATTTCAAAGCTGTCTGTTCTAACATTCCGAACCACGCTGTTGCAACGCTTAAACCGTCACTCTGTTGGATTTCTACAATAAATTTCATTGTCGCATACGAAGTTCAATTTTCTTCACCCTATTCGTGAAAGAATCATTTCGTTCGAACTGCGACGCGAGGAGAGGCGATCCGTTAATTTTGCGATTTCTTGTGTCTCCGACGTGACACTAGCAATGTTACCCTGAGACTAAAAAACCCTGAAGCCAAAGTTGCACATGTACCGCTTATTGTCTGACATCGACTCATTTTTTTGTCTATGCGCTGTCGATGGCTTCAGTGTTTGAGAAAGCTGAAGACCAGATGTAGAGTTTTCTTAGAAGTGGCGACCACTTCAACAATACTAAATCAATTATAAACAAAATACGAATAAAAAGAAGACAGATGTACTGGCTAACTAGTCAAAACTCTAAACTCAGAATAGAAAATATACTAAAAATCTACAAAACGATAATAAAACCAATTTGGACGTAGGGAATACCGCTATGGGGGACAATCAAAGATTCTCAGAACAACAGTCAACGCTCCATGGTGTTGAGGAAATAGTGGGTTGGTATGATCACTAATTTCTACATGCTAAGTTGGTACGACTTCTAACGACGTTCTTTTGTCTTACGCGTCGCGACGTGTTAATTATCTCACTGTATCCGGTGTGTTTACATGTTTGTACTTGGTGGAGAAATACAGAATGTACAAATCTAATCTGAGTGAATCAATAAATATCAAACTCTAAAAATTTAATGATTAACACATGGTATGTCAGAAACGAGGACATACGCAAAGACTTAAAAATACCAACGGTCAAAGAAGAAATCGGCAGGTACGCAGAAAAATACAAGGAAAGAGCAGCAACGTACCCAAACCAGCTGGTTGCTGAAGCGAGCAAAGCTCTCATAGAAGGAAGACTAAACAGAAAATACTGACCTCGCTAAAGAAATGAAATAATCAAATTCGGAGATGGTATGCCACTGAAGGCAGCCTTTCGTATGTTAGTTAGCAGTAAAGATAGAAAAATTTTCCGGATGTCCATCTGGACATATTGTAAAGTACAAATTAAATAAATAAAGAAAAACACGATATGGCTCATGTAGAGAGCGAGAAGTGACATTCAGCAATTCGTATAGATATTGGTAATAATAATAATTAGCTAGTATCGATATTTACTTTCTTTGACATATATTAAAGTCATTTATATCGGCGTGGTCACCATTCTCAAGAATTATATTTAGTTAATTAATTGCAATTACAGTTAACTTACAGTTAAGAAGTCTCTTTGTATATATGTATTTGTTTGTATATCATATAATTTTAGAAATATAAATTTAGTTTCAATTCAAGTTTTGCACTGATTAATCGTGTATTTACCGGCCTCGGTAGGTACTCACACTGATAAATATCCGCTGATATACAGAATGGAATACATAAATAATATCTAAATAACTTTACACCTAAATAACTTCGTTATTAATATTACGAAAAGAACTACGCAGGGCAAGTTTATGCTATTTGGTAGATAATGTTTTTTCTGGAAAACATTTTTGAAATATGATTTTAATACATTATAATTTAATAATTATAATAATTATAATAATTTTCATAATTTAATAATTAATATTTCTTTAATACATTCATCGATCCACTTCTATATTCCCAATAAATATTAAATTTAACAATTACTTTAACTCTAATTTGCCAAATTGAAAGTATAAAGTTCAAAGAGAACGTAAATACAAGAATAACATTGCGCGCTTTCCTTGTCTTCCATATATAGTTGAATCTTGATTATCGGAACTAATAATGATAAATGTGTTTGAATTATAGAATAGCTTTTTCTGTACTTCAAACCAAATGATACAAGCTACATAAAGTCGTACGCAATTCCACAGAGTTTCTTTCATTTTGGGTTTCAAACCATATTAGCTCTTTTTTGAGAGTTGCAAATGATGAAGTCCAGTTAAATCGTCGAAAATATCTATGTTCTGATGTTCATCCAGATTATAGTCTTTAAATTCTTCAAGAATATCGTCGGTACATATCTTCTTGATTATATTATATCCGCTATCAATATTATACTAGCTTAACACATCGGTTTCATCGCACAGTTCGCACCCAGGTAAGCTATACAGCAATTTAAGGGTTATAGATACATCTGCTTTCCATTCTTCTATGTTTTCCTTACGCCGCATGATTTCATGTTGCAAAATGTCGTCCCACGAGTGAATCAGTATTTCATCGTCGACATATGACCAAGCATCATGTACAATGCGGCAGCAATCCCACATACTTAATTTCTTATGGATTTCGATCAGTTCTTCGCCCGTATTGTAGGTAAGTAATGGCGTTATTGTTTCCAAAAATCTTTTTCGGTACTGTCGCTTGAAACACATGATTATTCCACAATTCATTGGTTGTATGGATAGTGATACGTCAAGTGGAGGACTTATAACTTTAACGATTGGATCTATTTGATTAAGATCATCGAGATCGTAAAGCGACGTAATATTATCAAGTAACAGCAAAGAACGATCGTAACAATAGACTTGCGAAATTGAATGTTTTTATAGATAAGACTATAAACGGTATAGTTTACCCGACCAGATCGCTGCAACGTTGTTGACATCACAGTGAGAAATCATTCTGCGAACTTTCTCAACAGGAAAGAATGGTATGTGTTACGTCGCGCGAGATGGTCCGTGCTACGTCCCTTACAGTCTGGCCGCCAAGGCCTACCTCTCGTTACACTGACTCACAATAAATCCAAGGAACCGCGTGAAAGAGACCGTTGGAACTGTGGTGACGAGAGTTACAAATTACCTATTTAGTCGTCTGGTTATAGCACATTATTGTATTTAGTTCCCGTTAAATAACCGTCCTTTCCTCTTTAATCTATTTTAAATAAGTAAAAAAATCCTACACTGCTCTCGACCTTGTTTCTGCACAGAATGAGAAAAGGTAAAGGACGGTCAACGCATCCAGGACAAGAGCATCTGTTCGACCGTTCGTGGAGAGACGCGATCGCGAGGAAGCGCGCTAACGACGTTAGCTGCCTTAGGACGTTCGCTGCCTCGGCTAGGCGGGCCCGGTGTCAGAGTGCGTAGGCTGTACGCCGGCGTGGTGCGAACAGAGCTCCTCTACGGAGCTCCGTCTGGGCAGAGAACCTGGTGACCAACAGTCGCAATCTCCCAGCGATCAGGAGGCTACACAGGGCGGTGGCCGTCAGAATAGCGAGGGGTTTTCGCACCATTTCGGCGGCAGCAACGGCGGTGCTCGCCGGGCTTCCCCCGTTCGAGCTGCAGGCCCTGAGGTGTCGCGAGATTTATCTCCGCACTCCGGGTCAGCTGGGCGGAGTCGGCGCGGTGGACGCGGATGCGGAGGCGCGGGCTCGGCGAGAGCTGCTCGACAGATGGCGCGCCGGCCTCGACACAAGAACGAGCGCGCCGGGGCTAAGGGTCCTCGGGGCCGTTCTCCCAAAGTGGGACGTTTGGTTGGTCGGAGGCGCACTTTCCCTGACATACAGCGTGACGCAGATGCTCATGGACACGGGTACTTCGGGGAATATCTGCGCCGAATTGGGAAGGAGGCGACCTCGCGTTGCAACCACTGCGACGCAAGTGTGGACTCGGCGCAGCACACGGAACACTGCTCGGCGTGGAGAGCGCCGCAACATTCCCACACCGGGATGCGACCTCCCGCCGCCGGCGATTTTTGAAGCGATGCTAACGAGCTAGAGGTGCAGGAAGGCCGTAGCCTCCTTTTACGAACTAGTTATGCTGCGGAAGGAGGCGGCGGAGCGGGTGAGGGAGCGGGTTTCCCATCTCGAGAAGATTGCCGCGGCTTCCGAAGGGGATAGAAATTAGGTGCTGGACCTCCAGCACTCGGGAGCCACCAAACAATCCGGACGGTTCCTGGGAGAGGACGCGGCGCGACACGGCAGGACGCCGCGTCATTTTCGGACAGAATGTTGTGCGCGGGAAGGGTCCGGTGTGTCGCCACAGCGGTTCCCGGGCGCTCCTCGATCGCAAGAGGAATGGTCATCGTGGAGGTTTTAGTCGATTAGAGTCCGACACTACCACGCCGCTCTACCCCCTAGAAGCGGCGGGTGTCCGTGCGGATTTCCTCCACGAGAAAAAAAAAAAAAAAAGGAAAAAGATAACACTGGTTAAGTGTTTAGTGCAAAAAATGTATAAATATATAGCATACAATTTCTTACAGATAATTTTTCTCTTCGGATATTTGTAGAACGTAACTTTGACTATGTCGCGGTGGACGGGAAAGCAAAGGAGCGTCGTTAGCAGTCGTACCAACTCTGCATGTAGGACCTAGTGATCATACCAACCTAAAATTTTCCTAATTCCTAAAGTTTCGTTCACAGGGTGTTCGAATCACTGACAATGCGAGCAAATATTTGTATGTTAATCCCTATAAGGAGCAAACATTTGTTGGTAAATTATATTGATTAAATATTTCGTAAGAACAACAGGCACAATCGTTGCAGGACTGACATTGTTGAAGTATTTTATTAATTTCTTCATTTTCATATTCATATGCATCACTTTTTTCCGTGATGTTTGTAGCAAATGCTGGTTTTGGTATTCTTCTCAAATTATTCCACTGATAATGAATAATGAAATTATCGTGTTCATCATAAACATTTTCAGTACTTACATGAC